>APFE030826963.1:0-31663 GCA_000404065.3 Pinus taeda | reverse complement strand
TTTATTTTGTTATTATTTAAACATACATTCACATAGTTTCAATATATAATTTTTTACTATTTAAGCATAAATTCACAGATTTTAATATATTATATTGAATACTTAAAGGTAACTCATATTCATTTTACTATTATTTAAACATACAATACAATAACATGACCTCCATACCATTTTTCCTGAATTTTTTTCGTTAAAAATGGCGAATATAATTGGCAGTTTATAACGCGACTTTTTGAAAGCTTTTTTGGCGGATTTTTCCGGTCAAAATCCGTTGAAAGCCTTTCCGGCGGATTTTTCCGGTCAAAATCCGGCAGCAATTCATTGGAATCCCAAGTTTGATAGCTAATTTCTGCACAATCAATGGCTCCCAGGGGTTTTTCAAGGCACTGAATCCAAATATGCAGTTAAAAACCATTTTAACTGCTAAAAATAAAGATTTAACCTCATTTCTTCGACCGGATTCCGTCAACGGAATCTCCAAAAAGTCACATTATAGACAACTCCATATAATTGCACTAACACATTTAAAAGAATATATATAATGTTTATCTTACAAATTGCACTTGAATATACTTTTACCAAACATAGTTTAATATATCTTTCAAAGATTAGTCGCTAATTTGTTAATGGCTCGACATAGCTTTTGTGAATTGTTGATAACTTGGTACTGGGGCCATCTCACGGAATTACAGTTCTGGCTCGTAACCCTCTATTCATATATTATCTTTTGTATTTTCAACTCAAAATCCTGAATTCATATATTATCCATTGTATTATTACTACTTCAAATTTATTTAATAAGTCAGAGGGTCATTTTTTGAACTAAATAAAATCTCATTTTAGATTTAGATATCTGTAATCACTCCCAGCAAAAGAAGCAAATCAACACATCGTAGCTATGGAGAAGAATCAATTTGTTGGTTAGGCAGTGTGGTGTAACTAGTAAGAAGGGTCGCTTACCACCATGGTGAACACATGCACCCCACCAGATAAAGGGATGCATTAAAACAGTTAAAAAAGAAGCACATTTGCATGCTTGTTGTACTCCACTGTTCCCATTCTATACAAAACAGACACTTCGTGGGGGCAAAAGACAGTTAACCAACAAAAAGACCAAAAATTGACTAGCATCAATACATTAAAATAGCATTTTGACTCCAACAAAACAAACTTGCGAACACTTTAACGGGCATTACTAAGTGAGACATCTAGTGGGTGCTTCTGACAAAACGAACCATGCACAATGACATTGAGTTGTATATCATAAAACATAAGCCATGTGAGTTTCCACAATAACTCAGGCAAAACAAACCAGTCACTGCATTGTGACAAAGAACCAGAACCAATAAGTCATTGCTGGGTTCTCATGTTGTTTTGACTCCGACCAAAACAAACTTTCGGATGCATTCTGTGATTGAGTTGAGACTACCGATCCTGGCATCCCTGCTTAGGTATTGTGAAAATATAACGTTGGAGAAGCTTCCATGGTATGCACCAAAGTTGCAAACATCGCATAAACTGCCGAGACTGGCATCACGGCTGAAATACTTCGAAATGTAACCTTAAATAAGCTACCATGCGCTGCACCAAAGTTACAAACATCGCATAAACGTATATAACTGACACAGAAAGGGGCAAGGTCCGAGGGAAAAAAAAATAGCAAAAAAAAGGCTACCTGCAGAATCATTTTCAAACTATGCAATTCAAATCAATTTTTAAATCTCTTATCATGTTAACACTGATTCAAAATTTCAAAGCTCCAACGTTCAATTTCACAGCTCCATGCACCAAAACCGTGACTGTAATTCAAGCTGCAATACATTCTCAGACTATACTCTGGCAATCGAAACGAAAGGCCAAATCCTCCTGCAGAAACATTGAGCTCCCTTGCTTGTACCTAGAAATATAAGATCACATTGTAAAGTAATTTAAAACTATTGTTTCCTAACACACCATCCTAAATTTACAATCAGCTATAACATCGATAGATCTTTAGCCAACACGATGAACCCTACATTCCTCGAACGGATCCGTTTTCTCGACAGATTGAAATTAACAATCACTCAATGGTAACTAAATCAAATAAAGTAATGTAGAATTTCTTAAAACACATTCAAACATTATATATTTTCTTCTTAGGATTTGATCTCCTGTTCTACAAACAGAGAAAACAACCGAACTGCAAAGAATTCCATAAAAACACACACAAGTCCCTTTAAGGCAGATAATGAACAATAAAACACACACAAGTCCCTTTAAGACAGATAATGAACAATTTCCACGAGATTTTGGGATTAGATTTGAAACCCTACGGCGACTGAAAAACCATTTAAAAGGCACCAGCCGTATTGTGGGAAATACACCTGAATGTCACGGTTTCGTGCAATCATCAGAGCCTTGGCGGACCTATTACCATGGTCTTTTGATTATCTGGGCGGCCGAACATCGGCCCCTGCTCTACCCCTGGCCTAACAAAGTTTAGTGCGTGCAAAACTTCTCCTTTCTTCTTCAGTTATTGACAATTATGGATCATCGATGCGGATAAAAGTACTTTAACTACTTTCAGTGCAACTAATAACGGTTCATTTTAACTACCTTCACCTCCGATGATCAACGGCATCACATTTTTTAATCGTCTAATATATAATCTGAAGGTACACAATGATGACATGTGAGCAGCAAGGACGTTTTTTCAAAAAAGAACGCGTTACGGAGTAATAACCATTGGATTGCCTGCAGTAATGGAGATCGTTCACCGAAACCCCAGGTAGACGCCGAGATCACCTCCATGTGAGAAGCATGTGATAGAGGGTGTGTGGTAGAAGGGGAGTCGCCCTGCAATGACCCATCTGTACGCTACTTCTGTTATCTCCCAAGTTGATGAACTGATGCTTCTTAATAAGCGCTAATGAAATTTAGTGAAAATAAACTTACCGAGTTAACGTTGAATAGGGAAAATTATTGTATTAATTCCAACATGGCATGGAATTGGTACATGTGCCACATGATTTTATTTAAGTGGTTAAATGGTGTCAATGTAGGAAAGTATGGGACACTTTCTTAAGCCGATGTAAATCAGTGATATAGAAAGTGAAATTTTGGATTAATTGTGTCATCCATTACTAGAGCTAACTTGTCCAATGGCTACATATAGAGGGAGTGAGTAATTCAACTAGATTAGGGTTTATGTAATTTGAATTAGTTTTTATGTGACATTTTATTACAACTTTCAAATATTTTTGAGAGTATTTTCACGGTAAATCACATCATAATTGGTTTGTCAACATAGACTTACGTTCATCAAAGAAAATGAGCAAAATAAAAAAGAAATTTTGAATATTTATGTATATTTATGTAAATATAGTATTGCAGTTACAAGTAAAGAAATAAATTAAAAAAGTGTCTTGAACCAGAGATATGACAAATGGTATTGGAGACTTAGGCTCAACACTATGACATAATGGGAAAAAAGGAGTATACATAAATGTCCTTGCAACAAGACATGACTAATTTATAAATTTAATAACAATAAGATTTGATTACTATAGAAGAAGAGATTTCATGTTTCAGTGTAAATCAAAGTAAGCCTCAAAATTCAATTGCATGGAAGGAAGTCTTCGAGAAGGGTTTCCTAAAGCTCTAATATTATTAATATAATCACAAAGTCATATTGACATCATGTATGTCATTTAAATACTAAATGTTATGCTCTAAGTTTTATAATCATAATGGAAATCGTAAGTGAAAAAATATATTACTTACTTATTCATAGAATTGGAGTTTGATTATCCAAATTTAAATCAGAACACTATTAATCCCATGGAAATAGACTTTATTTTTAACATCTCCCCTTGTTATATAGGTGGAAGAGTCCTCTACATCTCTAAGATAATTATTTTTCACTTAACCACTAAGGAATCTCAATAGCTATTATGAAGTAAACATAATGTGTGTGGTGAGGAAATGGTAACCACTAGGGAATCTGAATAGTGATTATGAAGTAAACATAATGTGTGTCCTGAGGAAATGGAAAACATTGGAGATAATGTCAAACTTTTATAACATGGGTGAACTAGTATAACTAGGCATATCAAAACTACAAGATTACACACTCTTTTACATGTAATGCATTTTATTGTAAGACTTAAGCTCATGGTGCAAGGTTCCATTAATTATGATAAAAAGGAAATGTCAATTTAGATAATGTAGATAATGAGGTCCTTGTTCTAACATGGTTACTTTCAGTATGGAAACCATATAATAATTGTTTATATTTGCACAAAGTATTGATATTTTCATTCCAATTGACTTGGACATGTCAATATTAGAAAGAAATAATGACTAAGATTTTAAAATCAATATAGACAATAAGCTAGGACTACCTTGAAATGTAGATGAAAATCTATAAATGATGTTTCTAGATGATTATCAGAAAAAATAGAAGTACAAGAATTGGATTATCATAATATATATAATTATATATTATTTTATATTTATATATATATTATATATAATATATATATTGAACTTGAAAAAAAATGGATTCGCACATGTTAATATTTCACAATAGTTTCTTGTTTTTCTTATATAAAACCCAAAAGTGATACCCTATATTCTTCTGATTACACTGAGGATGTGTGATCTATTCAACATAACAATAAGTATGATTTGGTATGGGAAAAAATGTTGGGAAATTCGGTCGAGGAAGTTGTGTGGATATGTTCGCAATATTTGTAAAGATTTAAGCATAAATTGTTGGATTATGGTCAATACTTACCAAGAATGTATGCACCATGTTTAATTTATTAACAGTCATAATATCTAGTAGGGTTGAGATGACCAACCTTGAATAGAGGTGTAAGGAACATAATACTGAAAGCTGTAAGATTCACTCAAATCAATAAACCAAGTTGCATGAAGTCTGAACTTAAAGAGAAAAAGTGTCACACATACTAACCTACTAAAAATGAAGCATAATAACTTATTAGATGTATGAACCAACATTAATTGGGAAAAGAAAAATACAAACATATAGCACTTTTTTAAAAAGAACATAAGATAGAATAACAAGTGGTAGTAGGAATAATCTTCATCCTTATCTCCTCTTGGTCACTAAGTATGACTCCCCATAGTTATATTTTAATTTCCCTATCTATGCTCTTCCTCTTTGTCTTCATTACCTAAACTTTGTACGCAATGTTTATGGTTTTGTGGATGAAAGAGGCTCTATATGATTGGTTATTGATCCCACATAACCCTCATTATCTTCAATGAGATGAGACATTGCATACCTTAGATATTGAACTATTTCCAAAAGGATGGTAGTGGTCAATGGGTGTTCTCCTCCTAATTGTATCCACATCTTTGTGTTAGCTCCTACAATGGGTGTAGGGCCAATTTTGGTTGTTGGTCTTATAGTTTGAGCACTCCAAACTCCTTTCCTCATGGTACCTTCTCTCTGAAAGCAACACATTCAAAGCCCCTATTTGATTAGCCAAATAGGCAACATTTTTGCAAGCACAAAACATTACAATGACACATAATTTTTTTCTTACCATAGAATATATATTATAAATCATACCTTCTCTCTCAACTTAACACGTTCAAAGTTGCTATTTGATTAGCCAAATAGGCAACATTTTTGCAACCAAAAAACATTACAATTACAAATAATTTTTTTCTTACCATAGAATATATATTATAAATTAGTCTAGTTCATTATATGTCTTAGCACTAGCTCTTGACTCTCACTCTTAACTTGGAGCTAATATTTTGTAGTGAGTGACTCTAAGCATAGCAACATAAGTGTACAAATTTTTATGACAATTTGATCACACCAAAAATTATTATGATGATGTCTTTGAAAATTATGATGTACAAATATTTGTACCCTAGGTTAATGTGACATTTGGGTTCTCAAATTTTCCACTCAATAAACTTGGTATTAATTCCATATTACTTTTTATGGGACACCAGGTTCCATGGAAACCCTTGATGATCTTTGGAGAAAATGAGATCATTCTTATTTTTCATATGTGGTTAAGGGTAACGGCATCATTCCCATGCTCCCCTTTTACATTGTGGCCCCATTATTTTGTAGCAGCAATTGAGCAACCGAAGCCTAAGGCAACTAGGGTTCCAATCCCTAGGCTTATGCTGCAACTTCATATTCTCTAGACCTTGGTTTCCATCCTTTTGCAGAATGGTTTTTATTAATGGTGTTTGTTCTTCTATATGGCTATTTTTTTCCTCATTATGGATTGGATTTTTTAATGAGGATATCTAGTGTCGTAGGTAACAAGCTAATTAAAGGGTTTTCCATAGAGGTTTGGTTGTTTTTAGTTCTCCCATGCCATGAGAGTCTGACAATTAACACTCAAATCCTTCATTCTTCACCCTACTCTCATTTGTGTTGGATTGAGGATTTCTTACAAGTTTGGAATGGTTGTAGTCTAGAGAAAGTAATATATTTAGTGGCACCACACCTCTTCTCTTCCCTAAATGATTCCACTACATAGGTATTTTCCATTTAATTAGAAATAATATGGCTAATTTTTTACACTTCCACCTCAATGTATGAGGGTTTCATTTCATATCACTTCACAATCTTTCTGATCATTGTTACACATGGTTCCATGACATTCAACCCTTACTCAAATTATTGTTATGTTCGAGGTTTGGTTCTATGTCGAATGCTAAATGTTTGTTTGTGAAGGGTCTCGAGTCCACTCCTATGTTTGTGGTGCTCAGGTTTAAGGCTCTAGTCGATTAATAGGTCAAATCAAGTTTGGTGAAATTTTATGGTAGTAGAATTAGTATACCTTTAGAGGGTTTCTTGGTTTTTATATAATTTTGAAGGGTAATGGTATATTTAATGGATTATAGTGTTTCACCATAATTCGGTTTATTTGACCCTACTATGAATTTATTATACTAAATTTGATGTGAAATAGTATTTAAAGTTATGAGCCAAAGAAGTTGAGTTAATAAGTTAATGTATAGTGTGCTAATGCATTTCTTACAGTTTTTTTTGTTTATTTCTCAACTAATATATATGTATTAAGGGATTAGTTGAAGATTTTTTTCTTGATTAATTATCATGGTTGAATTGCTCAGTTTGGGTGTTCACTACTGTCGAGATGGTCGAGACTCTTAATCAATCTATGAAGTATGAGCCGTTGGGCCTTACCAAGGGTTAATTCCTTGAAAGTTGACTACATAAATAAGACATTTTTAATTTGTATCTTGCTTATTAATTTGTTCATGCTAATGTTTTTTCTGCATTTCCTTCATAAAACTATGTTTCCAAAAATACAATTATAACAACTTATTTGAGTATATCTTCATACTCAAATTATGAGGGAATTAACATGGGTAGAAGATTCTTCCCACCAACCATTGAGATTGGAAATTAAGTGGAAATCTCCCCAAGCCTCTTCAATTGCAAAAGTTGTATCAAAGACACTAAGGATTTAAGTCTAAATCTCCCCCCTAGCCTCCTCAATTTCAAAAGTTGTATCAAGTACACTAACAATTCATGGACTCTCCATTGATGGACCTCAAGACTTCTTTGAAACCCATAAGTCTCAGCTTCAGGGTTTCCACTAGTTGGAGATGAGCTCAGGAACACCTTTACCCACCTTTACCTCACCTTTGTAGCCTCATCCTTAATGTAAGGACCTGCAGTCCTTGAACTGTTCCTCCCAAAGTGCGACCGCGACCGAACGGACGGTGCAAAGTTGGAGGTTGAACTAATAGTGTGAAACAATGAAGGAGAAAGATCAGACTTACGACACGATGGCATTATAATGCGAGTGCATAGAGAGGAGGGCAAGCTAGATTTATACACGTGGAGGCATGGGCTAAAACTTACGGAGGCCGACTACACAAAGCTGACAAGGTAAATTGTGATGAAGTGTGGGTGCGTAAGGCATGGAGGATGAGTCGGCTGGGGAGACCAACTCCCCCTGCCACCCATATAAACAAGACATGCGATGAGGACATTTGAACCATCGCTCATCGCTCATCGCTCGTTTCTTGGATTTGGGTGAAGGGTATGGGTAGGGTCACCTGCCTGTTGGAGAAAGGTGTGCATGGGTGTGTGGTGCCCGGATTGTACAAAGGAGTGCCCAATGGTGAAACGAAGGGTGAATGATCGGTTTGTGCGATGACTCGGCACAGGTTCTTGGGCAACTCGAGTGAGTGCCCGCTCGTCGTGCAAGTGTGCACAGTATGATTTTTGGTGAAGTGTTGAGATTGTGAATGGAGGAGTGTCGCATGTGGAGGCACCCGTGTGTGGCGACTTGGAGGTGTGCCCGAGTTGGGCAAACAACATGATTGCGCGACAAGGTGAACAAAGGGTTGGTGAGTCATGCGGTGACCGTGTGGAGGTGCCGATGAGCTAGGCAACCCAGTTTTGCCGAAGATTGTAAATTTTTCTAAGTATGAAACTTGGGGCTACCAAGTATACTTGTAAAGCTTGTAGCTTGTAAAAGACTATATAATATATTATTGGGCAGACTCATTGTTTAGGGAGTTGCCCCTCCCTTTATACTGTGCAATTGTGTTCTTCATGTATAATTGCTAATGTTAATGAATGTGTATGGGTGTTCATTGGTATAAAGGAACAATAATAACTAATTGGTTGAGAAACACAAACTAAGTAGGATAAGTGGTTAGGCGTAGTCCACGCACATAAGTATTAGTGAAAAGAAAGTGTTCGGTGGTGCCGCACGTCACCTAGCATGGTTGGAAGACTATCGTAGGCTTGGGGGTGTGACAGCTGGTGAAGTGCAGAGGGGATTTGCAAAAAAAGTTGATCCCACTATCACTTCGTGACAGTTGGTATCAGAGTAGATGATTCGGGCATTGAAGGTTGAAGCTCCTACACAACTCCACTGAAGTGAAGTCGGTATCAGAGCTCAGTTGGAGCTGGTTGAAGCTTGGAATTGGTGAGAGTGAAGTAGGTACTTGCAGGTGAAGGATGCTATTTCAGATAAGTGGAACAAGGGCTGGTTCAGGTTGCAGGCAACTTGGTGAAGCTGTTGGATGGTCGAAACTAGATCGCAAAGAAGAAGGAAGTTGTTAGCAATGGCAGCTGAATCTCAGGCTGGGTCTAGTCATGGTGTGAAAGATACTACTCTTGGGTTCATTGAAAAATTGTTGGAAAGGATGGAGGACATGGAAGCCTTCTGGATTAAGAAGATGGAATTGATCGAGAGAGATCAAGAGGCCAATTTGAAGATGAGGGAAGAGCTCGAGGAACTCCGGACTGAACACAAGTAAACTGATCTTATGTGTACATAACTTGAAGTAAGTGTCAATGAGGTAGAAGAGATAAGAGATTGGGTCTTGCAGAGATCATGGACTTGTAGGAATCTCTTGACGAAGCCAGAGATGAGATCGCGGTGTTGAAGAAGGCCGTGTGGCATAACTCGGGTGGAGGAGTCCCTCATGTGAAAGTCAAGGAACTGGATCTTATGATGGTATAGGGAGTGCGAAGACTCTTGGAAACTTTCTATGGGACGTGGAGCAATACTTGGAACGATTGGGTCTATCTGATGAGGAGACAAAGGTCAAGGTAGCTGCTCAATTCTTGACAAAGGATGCTAAGATGTGGTGGCAAAGACGAATGGATCAGATTGCCAATGGCAGTGCTAGTGACATTACTTCATGGGATGAGATGAAGAAAGCTTTGTAGACCCATTTCAGTCCTCATGATGAAACGTGAGAAGCAAGGATGAAAATAAAGTTCATAAAGCAGACAGGGAACCTTCAGACATATCAACAGGAGTTTGCAAGTGCGGTTCTAGAACTTCGTGACATGGCGGAGAGGGACAAGGTCTTCAATTTAATTATTGGGTTGAAGCCTTGGGCACACAATGAAGTGAAGAGGCAGAGGATTAGAACACTTGAGGAAGCTTTTGCTGCTGTGGACAAGTTGGTGGAGAATTATGATGAGACTTCTAATGATAGGAAGAAGAAGTTTGACAAGCCGAAATAGAAGAAGAAAGAGGATGCTTCGAAATTGGATGATAAGTCGAAGAAGAAGAAAGCCTTGAAGTATTGGATATGTACTGAACCACATACAGTGAAGAATTGTCCTTCAAAACTGAAAGTGGTTGTGATTTCACAATCTAATGTGCAGAATGAAGAAGCTTCTATGGGGATGATGCAGATACTCAATGCTACTACTGCTATAGAGGTAATCTCTCGGAGGGATCCCGAGAGGAACAAGTTGGAGTATGTTTGGATTAAGGTTGGAGATGTTGATATACTCACTATGGTGGATAGTGGGGCCTCTCAAAACTTCATGGTTGAGGATATTGTGGGAAGAATTGGGCTGAAATTTGTACAGGTGAAGGCACAGATGAAGACAGTCAATTCTTCTCCTGATGATGTTCTTGGTGTAGCTAAAAAGGTGGACACAACACTTGGTGAGTGGACAGGGAAGGTCGACTTCACTATAGTGCAGATAGATGACTATGAAGTTGTGCTGGGAATGGAATTCTTGAAACAATTCAATGCTATGATTGTTCCACATTTGAAGAAGCTGTACATCTACGATGGAAGGGAAGATGTACCCATTGGTGTACCAACCATTGTAGTGACAAAGCTTGATTGTAAGTTGGAAATGATGCAAATGGAGGATGAGAATCGGATGTAAGATATGAGTAAGTGGTTGTCTATGGTTGAGACTAAGTTTACCAAGCAGTCATTGGTCATCAGGACTCTTTCAAATAGAATCTTGGATGTGTCAAGAAGGCTAGAAGTGTTAGAGGATGATGATGATGATGATGAGGCATATGTGAGGCCGAATGTCCGGGAGGAGGATCAGGTCACTTATCTACAGAGAATGGACATAGGAGATCATGACAGATGGATTGAGTTGATTAATGAGGGTGATCCTTCAGGCTCTATTCCCTCCAAATCTTCTTAGGTGGGAAAGAAGATGGGGCTCATTGTTAGCTCCTCATGGCAGTGAGTCCTTAAAACAGGTTGAGCAGGTATGGAATATGGTGCATGGATGGCTTGGCATCAAGCATCATGACATGTTGTAGATGGGATGGAGTTTCCATGGACGTGAGCATGGTGAAATTCTTGGAGAGTCTGGGATGTGGCAGAATCTGAGATAGACTGGTGAAGGCACAAGGATGTTCACTCTCATGGCTTGAGTGTGACAGTTGGATTAGCTACCCAACTAGTTCAAACATGGGGTCCGAAAGTGCACGAAGAGATGTTGGCATCAGGAAGATGAGGACGATAGTTCACAGGATGAGGACGACACATGGTGGAGATGGGAAGTTCTACATATGTTGCATGGATGTTTGCAGTATGTGGAGGAGTCGACATCATGGACCAAGGATGAGACAAACATTGTTGATCTTGGTGGATGGCTACCAGGATGGTATGTTGTCGAGGACAATAACAACTTCACGTGGAAGAGGATGTAAGGACCTACAGTCCTTAAATGGTTCTACCTGAAGTGCAACCATGACCGAACATAGGGCACGCAGTTGGAGGTTGAATGAATAATGCGAAATGATGAAGGAGCAAGCTCAGACTTACAACATGATGGTGTTATAATGCGAGTGCGCAGAGAGGAGGGCGAGGTGGATTTATATGTGTGGAGGCATGGGTTAAAACTTATGGAGGTCGATCATACTTGGACACAAAGCCAATGGGGTAAATTGTGATGAAGTGTGGGTGCGTAAGGCATGGAGGACGAGTCGGCAGGGGAGACCAACTCGCCCTACCTCCCGTATAAACAAGACATACGATGAGGACATTTGAACCATCGCTCATCACTCATCGCTCAACAAGAATCTCGATCATGAAGAAGACAAAGGCATAGAGCTAAGGCGTGGATGCAGCAAAGAAGAGGAAGACGCAATTTGGTGATGCGCCCCTTCTTGGGCAAGGCCACATGGAGTTAAGTGTCGTTTCTTAGATTTGGGTGAAGGGAAAAAGCAGGGTCACCTGCCAGTTGGAGAAAGGCATGCACGGGTGTGTGGCACCCAGATTGTGTGAAGGAGAACCCGATGGTGAAACGAAGGGTGAACGCTCGTTTTGTGCAACAACTTGGCATGCGTTCTTGGGCGACTTGGGTGAGCGCCTGCCCATCGTGCAAGTGTGCATGGTGTGACTTTTGATGAAGTGTTGAGATTGTGAATGGAGGAGTGTCTCATGTGGAGGCACCTGTGTGTGGCAACTTGGAGGCGCGCCCGAGTTGGGCAAACAACATGATCATGCGACAAGGTGAACGAAGGGTTGGTGAGTCGTGCGGTGACCGTGCGAAGGTGCCGATGAGCTAGGCAACCCAGTTTTGCCGAAGATTGTAAATTTGGCTAAGTATGAAACTTGGGGTTACCAAGTATACTTGTAAAGCTTGTAACTTGTAAAAGACTATATAATATATTATTGGGCAAACTCATTGTTCAAGGAGTTGTCCCTCCCTTTATAGTGTGCAATTGTGTTCCTCATGTATAATTGCTAATGTTAATAAATGTGTATGGGTGTTCATTGGTATAAAGGAACAATAATAATTGCTTGGTTGAGAAACACAAACTAAGTAGGATAAGTGGTTAGGCGTAGTCCATGAACATAAGTATTGGTGAAAGAAAGTGTTCGGTGGTGCCGTACCTCGCCTAGCACGGTTGGAAGACTACCGTAGGCTTGGGGGCGTGACACTCAAGGTTTCTTTCTTTCCTCCTTGTAGCCTATGACTTCTTTCTCCTTCTTCCCTCCTTGCCTTTTTTCACAAACTTGGATTTTTTTCTTTATGGGAGAAAGATACAATTGTCCCAACTACTAAATAAATTTTATCTTTCTTAACTCTTTTCCACCAAGTCTATTATATATATTCTATTTCTTTTATTATAAATAGATATATTATATATATAACTGACACTAAAATATTTTATTTATAATCCATATTTTATATATTAAAATATTAATAGATGCCCGAGTTATATTTAGAAATATAAAACATATATCTATAAAACTCTCTTTTTCTATAAAATATTTTCATTATAAATATTATTTAAAATATTAGATTCAAACTAATTTTATTTAAAATTATATTTTATTATAAATATTATTATTTTTAATTTATTAATATAAATATCATTTTACTATTTTTTATATAATATTAAACAATAACTCTTTTGCTAAACCAGAAGTCAAAGATTAAAATTTAATCCCATTACAAATATGGCCATTGAACCTATTAATTAAATAAAATTTGTTAATATGTAACATTAAATTACAAATTATTTCTGTACTAAACTATAGAGCATCACTTTGACACAACAACGTTCAAGATCAAAAATTATTTTTTTTTGACATTGTGCTCTACTTTCGCGTCAGCCGTGTTCACTTTTATTTGTTTTAATTGAAAAATTGCATCAAACTTTTTCCTGGTTTCAAAGGTGTTGTTCCTTCATCATATTATGATAACAAATATTATACTTTCATGTCGGATCCTGTTGTTCACCGTCTCATCTCATTCCTGCTTCATTTCTCTTTTTGTTTTTGTTCTATACCAATGGCTGCTTTGAAGCTAGTGTGGGGCATTTGCATTTTCTCCCTTTTCCTGTTATCTCTTGTAACATCAGTTTTAGGGCAGATGCTATCAGGTAAAATGGCTACTTTGAAGCTAGTGTTTTGTTTTGTTTGCATTTTCGCCCTTTTGGAGTCGGTTAAGCTTGGAGTTGGTAGCTTATGGCAATATTATAATTTTAATTTCTAACTCTTAATGTAACAGCCCTACGGGATGATGCTGCCTCTGGAAACAAGGTAGAAAATATGCGGGCAATGCAGCTGCTTTTCTTTTTCTCTGGCCAACTGGTGGCTCTTTTCTTTTTCTCTGGCCACAACATCCCCAAGCTCTTTCTCGTTGACAATCTTAAAGTGTTTTGTTGTATAATATTGAATTGTTTTGTTCTGTTGCATTTTCACCCTCTTCCTGTAATCTCCTGTAATAGCCTCTCGAAAACCAGCATACAACGCACACACTAATAGGTAAAATATCACTGCCCGCTCTTTTCTTTTTCTCTGTCCACAACATCCCGAAGCTCTTTTTCATTGACAATCTTAAAGTGTTTTGTTTTGTTGCATTTTCCCCCTCTTCCTGTAATCTTCTGTAAGAGCCTCTGGAAAATCCCAGACAACGTAGACGCCTTGGGGTAAAATACAACTGTATCCCTGGTTTTTCTAGTTTGAATTTTTAGGGTTTTTGAAGAAAACAGTTTAAGATATATAAAATTTACTTACAATTCAAATCTGTGACTCTAATTAATCGAATTCCAATTAAACTTGTTTGATGTTTGTGTTTATGGCCAGCAGTAGTGGGCAGGGGCATCAGTATGAGAAAGAAGATTTCTACTACTGCGCTAGCTTGAGGGTCAGTTGCATGCTGTATTAATGTAGACCTTAAAGACAGACTCTATTATCGTTTATATTTTCTTGGAAGTTAATAGGACTTGCAGCAGGGCCTCAAATTTGACATGTACTGAACAGTTTAATGTTTTACTGTTTGACATGTCCTAAACAAAGTTTAATGAGGGGATTGTTAAATGATTTAGTATTTATTTCGGTGTTTTTTATATTCACAACAAGAACGCCATGTGAGTATAAAAATATATATAATTTTGATTAATTGTTTGTTACTGGAATATATATTTTATATTTATTTTTAAATATATATTTAATATATTAAATAATATGGTTGTTGAAATAATTTATTTAAAGATGATATTGAAATAAATTTAATATATATATATATTATATATTATCTAAATTTGAATAAAATTATCTTATTATAGATATTGAAATATTTTATTTATGAATAACATTTTTTTGTTATTAATATTTTTTTTAAATATTACATGCCAACTCTATGTTTAGCATGTAATGAATTACACATTTTTTTCATATTGGGTATAATATGCACATGTGAACCCCATATTCACTATTGGAGAATTTATACATCTATGTTATACCAAAAACTAGGACTCTATTACAGAGGAAATCAGAGATTTTTCACTATAAATTACACAGGAAATTAGAGATTTTTCACTATAAATTACTCTGTCTCTATATATAAATAATGATTTTCCATCATGGAGCAAGACATCATGAGATCATTCATTCATTATTTGTTTTCATTATGGTGAACTTAACTCATTGTAGGCATTTTCAATTTAACTTCTTTGCTCTCAGTCTTATAACTATTAAAATGTGGTATAGTAGAGAGGCTAGGGGTAGGAAGAAGGAAAACACTATCATGATTGATTAGATCATATTGTGTTACTTTTATGGGCTTGATTGATTAAATCATATTTTGTTACCTTTATGGATTTGAATTATAATGTATTAGTTTGTAACTAGGTAATTTATTCTGCACAAAATCCAATGGGAATTTTGTTTCTTTATGCAAACCCCAGAATGAAGGAGGAGAAGTCAAAGGGAAAACAATTGAGCTCCATCTTCTAATATGAAGAGAGGGGTATTTTTCCATTATGCAAATGATGGTGGTGATGGTGGAAGTGGTCAAGAGAACCACATAGTATCTACAACCTCATATGTCAAATGATCATGCTTAGACATGAGATGTTGTTAGTATATTAGAATCATGTCATACTTCCATGTTTAGGCATGAGGTGTTGTTTTGTATATTCAACAGGTTGTGCCATTTTGTTGAATATGTACATTTGAGACAATTTTGAGTGTGCTTGTTTCTGTGTTTATTTGTGAGTGTGTGTCTGTTTTTATAGATGAATATGTATATGCATATTTAAGTATGTATGCATGAATTAACGTGTTTCTTTTACATGATGTTGAAGTGTTATATTGTTAGGTTAAATTTGTACCTATGGTGTGATGATGCAGTATCCCTGATTGTGAAATGAGAATTCTTATAGGTTCTATTTATGAAGGTGTTTGGATTGGGTTTTTAAAAATATGTCATTGAAGCTTATTCTTAGTGATGCAATAGTTGATGATCCTAAACAAATTTCAATAGGTTTTGTGCCTTAGGATACTTTTCCAATAACTTAAATATCTATATTAAATAACTTAAATGTTCTACCCTATGTGATATTGAATCAACATGAATGACAAATCTGGAAAGTTACTTAATCATGAAGAGAATGCAAGAAAAAAAAACAAATTTGCATTCACTCAATTTTTGGATAGAAACATAGTTTATACATATATATAAGAAATAAAATATAAAAAAACTATCACAAAATTGGTACAATATCCATATCTCCAAACTATAGTAAGGTAAAATAAAGTAACCTTACCCACCATCAATGATCCACAACAAGGTAGGATCAACCACAAGTCCAACCTTGGATTCATCTAGCTTTTATCACATATTGTCTCCACACTAGGATTATTTTCCTCCTTAGGGTTTATGAACCCTAGCCATGTTGCATCACACAAGTCCATGGAAGTATGACTATAGTACTAGTCACCATATATACTTATCCATCTTAAGGTTAGTATGGACAAATACTTTACCTTCAACTATTACATAAACATAAACAACAACACCTACTTGGAACATCAAGAAAGATATAGTAACAAACTTGTATTCTAAGGAAGGTATCACACCATGCTTGTATACGTGAAGCACCACTCCTTAACAGAGATCTAGATATGAATGTCATAAACAATATTCTTTAACAAAGAAATGTACCTGATAATAGAGGAGAGTGTGGAAAATTTCTAATACTCTCTTCAAGGACCAAAATCCCTTTTTTTGTTGAGGCTTGATAAAATGAAGGCACCAGCTACCTCTTGGTCAGATGATCCTTCTTACTGCATAAGATATGGAAATGTAAAGAGGATCCTGGTCTCTATATCTCAGGGCATTATGCTTCTTACAACATAAGATATGTAATCGTAAAGAGGATCTGGGTCTCTATATCTCATATCTGCATTGTATCAACAAAAATTATAAGTTTAGACCAACTAAGCTCCATGTGCAATAGGTTGTAATAGGATTTCTCTCATTGTATGATTTCATATAGGGATGGATTGTCTCAGGTTTTTTTAATGCATGATCTTGGGGTTATTACCTAATTAACACATTTAGTATCTTTTCTTCAAGAAGAAATAAGAATACCAGCCTATTCAACCACCCTTGATAGGTCCGCTTCTTTAGAAGACAGGGATGGGGTATATATATGAGACCAGTTCATAGCTGCTCGACCTTTCTACTAGTGGCTTCTACTTCTAACTGTTAGGGATGGGGTATATATATGAGACCAGGTCATAGCTGCTCAACCTTTCTACCAGTGGCTTCTGCTTCTAACTATTCTTCATGAATGATCACTTCAAGAGTGTTATAACCCTTATCCAAGATGCCAAATTAAAAAGGAGTTGTAATTTGTTTTACTCGCAGATCAAAAATTGTTAAAAGAGAACAATTCTGCTATTTGCTTTAGGCTGTTCCTCGAGATAGGACTTTGATTTTCTCATAAAAGTTTCACTAATCAGGGGCTTCAGTTATTTAGGAAGTAGCTTTGTATAATCTTGGGGAATCACCCTCGTTAAACACTTCATAGAGGATGATCTGTGCTCCTTGGTAGCTTCATCAATTTCGTTTTCGAGACTTGTCATTCCAATTATTGCAATCACTTGAGAGAGTTTTAAAATTAGGCCCTGTATGAGCCTATGGTCGAGTATAGCCCCCATGTTAGAGAAAAGTGTAAGGAAGTTTCAGTGGATTGTATGGATATGGATGAGGTTTTATCCATGCTGCAACCCAAAAGCAAAGCCTGCAAGGTTCTTTTTGAAGATGCGGTTGTTTTCAATCCCAATGAGGAAAAGTAACCTAACCTTGAATTAAGCGAGGAAGGTGAGCCTTTAGCCCTTTTATGATCTTGAAAACAGGCGCACAATCCTTCCAGCTGATAATGCTAAGGCTAATTATCTGTCTCCCCAACCTCAATTTCTCTGTTATGGTCTAGAAAGAGACCTAGAGTTGGAAGTTAGGGGACTAGCTTGTGGGGAGCATGGGGTTTTGGAATATGAACCAGAAAGTGGACTTACCAAAGTCATAAAGATTAAGGAAATATAGTCTTGGGAGACCAAATGGCTTCTATAGTTTTATCCATTGATTGTAGACAAATCCATGAGGTTGAAGAAAAATAAATAGCAGCACTTGAAAAATCTGAAGGAAAGCCTTGCAACACTAGTGGTGCTACCTTTAAACCCAGGTTGAAAATTTTTGAAAAAGAGTTGGCAATGTATGATGATGAAGATGAAGAGGAGGAGGAGAAGCCCTCTAAATGTTTGAGAATGTCATCGTTGTTTGTCTTTGTTTTGTTGTGTGCTTCAACTGCCTTGTTCGGATCTAGAAGGCCCGATCTTCTACCACCATCTTTGCAGAATAATGCATTGGCTACTCGTGAGTCTTATGCCTTGAAAGTGAATGTTGTTAAAGATGTAGAAGTGTTTTGAAGGCACGATTTTGTCAAAGTTATGAATCATTCTCCTTTACAGTATTCAAGGACAAAATTTGACTTTATTGTAGAGAATTTTAAGTTCTGGTTGGATTCACCCTTGACCAAGCTAAAGGCTCTAACAAATTTTGTGATGGAAAGAATGATGGATAACTCCTTCAAGAAAACCCATAGCAGTGGTATTGAAGGAACGGGTAATCATCTTGGCTTCAAACTATTTTAAAAATGGACATCAAGGACCATAGCCTTTCCTCAGATGAGAGATTATGGAGAAGGGGAGTAGCATAGAGGCCAATCAAAGGGATTTGATCAATTTGTTTCCTCTTTAGTTCATAATGAATTGTCCACCCAAATACCCAGTGCAAGGGATCGAGAGCATGTTCTAGAGGGGAATACTAAGCTTGAAATTGATCTTCATAGTGCATTTGAGAACCCATCATCCTCTACAATGCAAGAAAAGGAGAATAAAGTTGGAGCACATGAACATGGAGACTTCATGGCATTATCCTCTCTAGAAACCCTTCCTCATTTAGACATACGTTTATCCTCCTACTCTAACATAGATGATGAAAACTATAGATATGGCAGAAAAAAGGGTTTTGGGAATCTATGATCTCTTCTTCTTCATATAGAATATACATTTATGATACTTCTAAGGAATCTCTATCTATGGTTCATTCTTAAAAAGAAAATAATATCAATGAACATGCTTTTGAAGTAGTAGACATTGATCAGATTATTGAAACTAGGGTCCTTCCTAACCATGAGCAGAAGTTTGTATCAGTTGTGAGGGAAGATTCAAAACTTTGTGAGTGAAGATTCAGAAGTTAGTGAACTTTTAGTTCCCTTGGTTTCACTCATTAGACATGGACAACCAAACATTTGAGAATGTAATTGTTGAATATATTGCAAAAAATATGTTTGATTTAATTTCTGAAGCTTTTCCATAGATTAAAATATGATGGATTCCTAACTTTCCATTCACTGAGATATGAATTGGTCAAATAAAATAAACTAGTGGATACATGTATTATTAATTGAAGAGTTGAAGTTATGATTGTGGGTGAGGTGGTAATTTTTTATTGTTTTGTTAGAAGGTGTTTTTAAAGCTTATACATGGCTTATTCTTTGCATATTAGAACACAAGGCCCTTTAAAGGGGTTGCAATATTCATCATCCACATGTAGGGGAATATGCCTTTGGTTTTATTACATCATCACTTGTCCTTCTGGTTGTTTCTTATGCTTTAGATATCCTTGAAGTTGAGTTAATATAGAATCATTCCACATGAATGTTGAAATTGAGTGGCAGATAGAAATGTTTCTTGCATATATCCAAATTAATATCTATTTGTACATTACCATTATTTTCATAAATAAAATTCCATGTTTATTAGTAAACATGCAATGTCTTTTGACATACTACAGTTTAAATAAATATTATTTCAAATTGTATTGGAGTTATTTTTTACTTTTCTCCTATTGTCATATGCAAGTTGAGAGTGGAGATGAAGAACTAGTTAGTGTCTATGTTCCCATGAATCATCTATATATTGGTGACATTTTCCTTGTTAACTCTAAACATATTATTCGACCAAACTTATTTGTTTGTGAAAGCATAGGTTGGTAGTCATGCATTTTTCTTTCATTACTTATTATTTATGGTGTATATGTTTCCATGATATATTTAATTCTTTTTAGGATTTTGTTTCACAGAGCTAGGTATGATACTTTACCCTCTTCTTTTCACTTTCCATCCTATCCATCTTTACTTCCTTGGAGGTTTGTGTTGTGACTTCATATCCCAACTTCATTGGAGACCTACATTGTGACTTCATATATTGTACACTTGTAGTAGTGGAAAGTAATCATAGGAGGAAGCAAAAAGTTATTACTGTCCAATGGACTCCCAACATAGGGAGATTGCATTGTAGTAGTAAGACCTACAATTCTTATGAGCGTCACATAGATAACAACCACAAACCAAAGAGGGCCCACAAGGCATGACACCAAAACCATTAGTGATATTAATGGCAGAGTGAAAGAGGATGCTATAAAGTTGGGGACCTGCACTCCAAAGGAATCTAATCCCAACATGGGAATGTGCCAGGTTGGTAATAAGACTTTAAACTATTACAAACCCCATATATATAGTCATTATTATTATTTTTTGGAAGGAAAATCACATGGGAAATCCAAGGGATGCTTCCCCACATTTGTGGATGATATCCCTTGTAAACTTGTGGACATAGACTTGTTTGTTTAACCTAGGGGTATTTGGTTTGGAGCTTTAGCAGCAAATGAACCACTGTTGCAATGGCCCATTTTAGGAATTTCTAGCATTTTCAAGGGAGTAGAGGCATAGTGATTTCTCTTTCTTTGTATTTGTAGAATCATGTGATTTCTTGCAGTTTGGATTCAGTAGGCATGTGTGTTTGGGTCATGTTCTTGATTTAGGACCCCGTGATACATTTTTCTGTTTTGTATGCCCCTATCCTTAGCTTTGAGCAAGAATAGTTGTGGAATTGGATGGCCTCTTCTTTGTTGACAACTTAATGCATCTTTAGGGTGCACCTGAACATGTTTGAGTGCGAAGCAGACAAGTGTGGAGGTGGGGTTTTATATATGGACTTTATATATTGTACGTTTATAGCAGTGGTATCCCTTTATCTATATTTTCTCTTTTTGCTTTGACAAATAGTGTGGGTGTTCCCCAAGAAGCTTATTGCATGATAATCCTTTGCAAGGTCATTATTGGGGACAATGATATGTTGGTTTATTTTATTATGAGATATGATTTGTGTGCTTCCTTTAGTTTTATGCAAAATGAAAAGTCCTCAAGATTGGACTATTTGCTTTATGAAGTCTCTAAGTTCACGTGCTACTTTATTTGGGATCATATTTGTTGTTTAGATGTATATTTTTCTTTTCTAGGTTCCTCTTTGAGTCCCTCAAGTCTCAATTATGGCTTGATAAAGCCTATTCCTAAGAATGTAGTGAGTTTCCAAGTATGTAGTGCCACTGAAGTGGAGTAGGTTTGTCTAAGGGGTCTGGTCAGCCTGGGAGGCAATGGAGTGGGCCAAAGAGATAGGGAAACAACACCTTAAAATGAAGATTGACTTTGAAAATCCTATGATCGAGTTGGTAGTTATTTCATCTTTAGGATAAATTAATGTTCTTAGGTTATGACTCACAGTGTGTGGCTATAATGAGTGATCTTCTCACCAATTCCTTGGCCTTCTTTTTGTCATAAAGCCTTAATCCTACAGATAGTGTTAAATTAGTTGATTCAATAGGGCCATCCTTTGGTGCCTTATGAATGAGGTAAAATTCTTCCCCACATAAAACTTCAATGTGTTAAAAAGAAAAAATAGGGAAGTATATATATACCAATATAAGATCCCAAATGACACATCTCAGAACTAGGAACAGACATATGCCGTTGTAGAATTTCCTTGCCTTACGTTTTTTACCTAGTTGATGCTCTACTCTAGAAAGAGTAATATCACACTTGAACAGATACATACTTGCATAAGTATCTTCCAACTGAATATCACACACAAATTCATTGTGTCATGTTTACAGAGTAATACATCAAACTTTTTCATGATATGTCATGAATCAATGAGATGACAAAGGTATAATATATAGACATTTCCATGACTAATATCAAAGTATCTAAGGAAAATATTTGCGTCTTTCAGAAATAGGAAAAGGTTGTCATCGTCCCATTTTTACTAAAAACTGCATCCGTGACAAGATGAAAATCCAAGTGACCTTGATGGCCCATGCAATGAATTAAATACAGGCAGCCCAATTATGCTTCTAAAATAGGAAAAGTGTCATTTATATCAATGGATGCTTTTTCTTCTTTCCCATAGATAATGCAAGCCATAGAAACCTGAACTTCCTCCTCTTAGACACAAGTGGCTTATCTAAAGGCATTTCATCAAACTTATTTTCCATGGAAGCTTTCGTGCTCAACACCTTACCCAATGATGTTATTGGCATGACAGGAATATTTTCTTGCTCATTGCTATTTTCCAGATCGTTTGGACTAGAATATGCATGGTTTTTCCAATTACTGACTTTGCTATGTGGCCCACCATATCTCTTCGCCAAGGTAGCTAAATCATCATCTTTTCTATGTTGTCCATTTTGTGCTCTCCATTTTCTGACCTGATCCTCAACTATCAATTTCACTGCATTTTCCCTCTTTTCTTTCTGTGAGGAAAATTGAAGAGCCACCCTCCTTTCTACTATCTCTTTATTTTCTTCTTCCAATATCTTCAATATTTCCAATCTCTTTATTTCCTGGCACCCGCTTGTCACCAAGTTCCTTAGCTTCACGTTCTTGACTGGCCACTGCAAAGTACTGATTAAATGAAAGTGTAACTGATAGAGTACTAGCCTCAAAATATCCAACAATTGACTCACCCAGATTCATGTCTTCAATCCTAGCAAGAGACAATACTTTTGATGCCCAAGCTGCTTCTGCCATTTGTATAGTTGCTTGTAGCCTACTATCTATAGTTCTAGTACTAGCCTTTGCTTGTGTAGCTTCTTCCTTTGCTTTACACATATCCTCTCCAAATGCTTCAACTTCAATCTTGTCTCTGCCTCAATAGCTGCTTGCTGTAAAGATTTTTCATAGTTTCCTTTGATTGCCTGTCTCCATCTTGCATATTTAATTGCTTGTCTTGTTTGACTCAACTCAACCTCTAGAGAAGAAACTACTACATAAGAATTTGCTACCCTTTCCTGTGTTTCTTCTAGCATTGCACTTTCCCTTTCCAACTCTTCTTTGAGTGGTTCAATGGCACCTGGTAAATAATTTACCTCCTATGTGGCTTTGTTTAGATTTTCTCTCATCTTCCCTAGTTCTACTAGAGTTACATATTCGACTTTCATTTTTTTAATCTCTCAACTCTTTGCAAGATCCAGGTCATCCAATGCTTTAGAGAGAGCATTTTTAACTTCATGCATATCTACTCCTAGTTTAAGTTCTGACTCTTTAACAACTGCTAATTCTAGTTTCAAGCTGTGCAATAAAGAGGATGAGGCATTGAGCTTTAACATCAGATCCTTAACAAGAACTACTTCAAGATTCAGCCTAATGAGTTCCTCGTTGACATGCTCTATTTCTTTCCCCTCCTCCTCATACTGTCAATCTTTGGCCATAGGTACAACATGTTTCTTTTCTTTTGTTTCCATATATAAGATCTGAGCTTATCCAATAAATTCTTTGTGGTCATAAATTCTATGGTTAGTGCATCTACCTGTTTATGCACCTTTTTAAAAGCTGCCAATGCATAGATTACATTTTCAAGAGCAATGTCACTCAATTTAACTAAATATAGGTATTTTGAAATATCATGCTCAAGCTCTTGTTTGACAACTTGTAGTTATAAGATTTCTTATTCATTTCTTCCCTTTTCAACCTCTAGCTGTGTCTTTGTAATGATATTTTCTTCATGCAAATCAACATTGTCCTTCTCCACAACCCCTCGCCTTGCAAATTTAGAGTCAACTATTACTTGCCTTTGTAAAGTGTTAGCACTCTCCAAATTTAATGTTAATTCCTTTATGAGACACATCCTTTTGCCCATCTCCAATATAACCTCAAATTTTTCATATTCTATTGCAATCAGAAGTCTTTTCAGTTTTGTATACATTTTTTGTATTATTTTGTACCACCTAATATAAAGTCTAGAATCTCATCTTATAAGTCGATTAGAATAGTTGCAAGAAATAATGTTGAAGAAAACAGATCTTTCTTGAAGTTCTTCTTTAGAATCATAATTGTATTCACTCATAACTATAGTATTACAGGTTACATGAAGAGTATGAAGTGATTTCTTTTCTATAAGATACAAGCTCCATTCGAGTAAAAGTGTTAATAATAGTAATACCAACCAAAATCAATAGTGTCACCTTATATGGGCTTAATAGAAAGGCTTATACTAATAGATAGTGTGACCGCCTAATATAGCTTATCCATATTGTCAAGGTTACACCTATGTTAACTATGTACAAACTTGTCAATATGGGTTGTGGGTTGTGAAGATCATTTATTATGGAAACTAGTGTAGTGAATTCTTATAGTGGTAAATCAATAGGGCATGATTGAGCTAAGTGTATTGAACTTTAACTATACTATCATTCATAAGGGTACTAATCCCATGACTCTGACTACTCTAATATGCTACCATAATTGTGTCACAACCTTACTTTGATTGACTGGTGATGGATACCCATATAGAATAAGGGAAAGCATAGGCTGGCTTGTACACAATGTAATAAGTATTAGTACTATTCAATAAGGTCATGATTATTCCATAAGATTAAGTGCATAGACTAGTATCATTACAACTATTAACACATAGTCTAACATGCATAATCCATCAGCTTGATCATATAGAAAAATCCTATAGGTATTGATGATAAAAGTGTATTCTATTCTGTTTATATTTGCATATGCCTTATTATCACATGCATTCTTATATTCATGGCAGGGCAGTGGAGAAATTGGTATCAGAGTAGTATATAAAAATGAAAAAAATGTAAAATTTAGAAGTAGCCCATCCTCAATGGTTGACAGAGGGTGATGGGTATGTTATAGATGCAACAATGAAGCATACATTTCACTTGATTGCTAGCCCCTTGCCCAATAAAAGGTTTTAAAGAAATAAAACACTTTTCATTCAAGAATGGGATGTCCCATGCTTCACACATATGTGGGGATCCTTGACACCATCAAAAGATCCCCATTCCATATACAAATATATTTCTAGAATTTTGAAAGTTCTAGGAAACTTTATGTTAATAGGGTTCCATATTCCTCCATAGGAAAATCTAACTTGATGACACGCTTTGATTGGAAGAATTTTGTTGCTTTCAAAGGCCATTTCATTAGACTTCTCCTTAAGTTGATGGTATCAATGGGAATATATATTTTTCAATCTATGTATGTCTTATTTGTTCTCTACTGCTAGTCATTGTCACTAGTGGTAGCTCTTGGTAGTTCTTCAAGTTGACATAATCTCTTATTGGTATGTCCAGCATGGAATTTAAGGCAAGAAATTCAGTCTATATAAGCTAGGTGGATGTGTGATCAGTGTGGGGAAGGGAACTATTTATGAATGTTTAAATATGGGATGTCAGGCTAGAACTCAATACTACCTGCAATGAGACAATCCACAAGATGGAACCTTTGGAGAAAAAGAGTTTGGATTCCAGAGAGATTATTATAGATATGCAGTGTGAAGGAGAAAAACTACATAAGAACAAGAGGATGTGGTTGTTTATGGCCTATTCTTTTGTTTGGCTATGTTTTGAATGCATTAGGAACATGGTTCAAAGGGTAGAGAATCAATATGTTTTGGGAATTTCTTTGTTATTAATGTAGATTTTAATAAGACCATTTGAACATATCAATTGAAATACATCTCAACCTCTAGTTATTTGTTCTGAAGGTGATTCTTCTTGTGATCAAAAGTGTCGTTGGGCATGACTTGTGGGTGTCTACATTATGTAAAAAACTTAAGGATCGCTGGTACCAGGTAGGTTATAACAATAGGACAAGATCAATGTAGTTCAATAACATAATTCTAGAATCTATTATTCCATGTTGAATGCAATCAAATTTTTAAATGTGTTGTGATTGAAGTAGCTTATTTACTTTCATATATAGGTAGCTGAAGGGGAATTTCCAATTATTGCAGCATGTGGGTGAGTGTTTAAGCCTCAAATATTTTTTTGCATCTATGGATTTTATTTGTCTATGATCTTTGGCTTCCCTTCTTGTGTAGAGAGGAGAACATAGCATACAAGTAACTTGATCTTGGTTCCCGGGTGTTAATTTTGAGAGCACTATGTGAGATCCAGGTTGAGTTATAAAACATATTTTCATTTTTATTTTGGTGGTATCATCAAAATGAAATGATTCTATTCCTCATATGTTGTGACCAAGTTTAAATAAAGCCATGAATTTGCTGGTATTTTACCTTTAGTCTACTTTTGCTGATAATATATATTTTTAAATAAAATTGCATTTTTCCTAGGTAAAATTGTTCTTGGTTGCCTCATGATGAACATCCCAGTTCCATTGTAGTGCTTCCAAAATAGTTCATAGATAACAAGATCTCTACTTTTGTAGTCAAAAAAGTCATTAGGTGCTTGTTTGGTGGTGCCAATACTTGGAAACTATTACATCTATATCCATGTTTTTTCAGATTCTATTTAGTTCCATATTTTTCTTACATTTAATCGTTCTAAGAACAACTAATTAATGTGACCATTATCTTTTGGCCTTTCCTACATGAGAGCAAGAGGACATTCAACTCCATATCTATAATTCTCTTAAGCATGGAGTTCATATCTCAGCATTTTATAATAAGAGGATCGAGGGGGATTCACATGGAACTTCCTACTAATAAAGTTGTAGATATCATGGAGTCTTTAATGTTGAATTCTTGTTTATATACTATTGCATTCTCATGATTTGAAGGCCATGTTAGCCTTGTTATGGTTTCATTTGTTACAATTTTAGAACTTATACCCTAAGCCTTAATTGTTATAAGGTGGAGATTCTGGAAATATATTGCATAAAAGAAACAAAATTTTAAGTATGTGGGTGCCTGCTTTGTTGAGTGGGACCATAGGTAGGATCATGACAAGTGTTATGAAAGAGCCATAGCTCCAAGGCTTGTTGTGCCAAACCTATTTTTTTTGCTTCTTTTTGGTTCATTCCAGGTCTTTCTATTCGAGTATTTACTATTATTATAATTGATGTGTTCATCATTTTGTATTCTTTATTTGATTTGTTTAGGAAGTTGTGATAAATTGATTCTAATACTTATAAGTTTGATTGATTTTAAGGTATAAGGATGATTCCATTATTGGTCACAATTTATACAGGGTGATTCGAAAGATTGAGGTAAAAAATAAGACTAGGGTAATTGCCACTTGTCCTTGCGAGTGGGAAACCATAGCAACCAATTTTGATGAATTTCAAGCTGTCACGGTAAGTAATTTAGTATACAGACATCTCATCATATTCACAATTTTTATGATATCCATTGCAATCATAAGTTTAAAGGTTTAGATTGTGAATAATTGTTGCGTTATATAATATATTTCGTTGCATGAAGAATAAAAAACTTAAAATGATAAACAAGTAAGTCGATTCATAATTTTGAAGCCATTTTTTGGCATGCCATATGTAACCTTAGATGTTAATGCTTTGTTGCAACTATTTGTAAGACACTCTGTAATGAATAATTCTAACAACTAGGATAGGAAATCTCTGCTTGGGTTGAGTTTAGTAGTGAATGAATTTATTCAAGCCATCTCCCTCACCCTTTATGTCCCACTACACTCACTTCCATGAGCTAGCCCTGAATAGCCTGCCAACACTATCATAATACCTAAATTTCTCTTAATGATGAAGTCTAGGCCTGATTTCATAACTTTTAATCTATCTTTTAGAGGAGCTAGAAACTAAAAGTCCTCTATCTAATAGGTTATTAGATAGAGTACTTTTGGCTTCTAGCCCCTCCAAAAGATAGATTAAAAGGTATGAAATTAGGCCTACACTTCATCATTAAGGGCACCTTAGGCCTTATGATAGTGTTGGCAGGCTAGTCACGACTAGCTCAGAGTAGTGATTATCATGGGACATAAAGGACAAGGGAGATGGCTTGAATAAATGCATTCACTACTAAACTAAACCCAACGAGAGATCCACTATCCTAGTTATTAGAAGTATTAATTACCAAGTGCCTTACAAGTAGTTGCAACAAAGCATTAACATATGAGGTTACATCTCGCATGCCAAAAAATGGCTTCAACCACAAGGTTGAGAAAATCCCACGTAAATCTTTAAAGCTATTGTGGAAGTGAGTCTTGCTGCAATTTTAGCCAAATCACATGCATACAACTGTCTTCTATTAAAAATTACACCTTCAAGAAGAAACTCTAGCTTTTGGCTTATGTCTGTGTGATTTGGATTCTAATCCACAAATTTCACCCCTGGAAGAGCGAGTCCAAGGAACGGAAAAAACTTTGTGAAACCTTAAACTGTGAGTAGAGAACCCTGTTTCTTTAGTTCATGCTTCTATTTATTTACAGAAAAATCCATGAATGACCTTGCTAAAGCATCTATGCAAAATTCCTGACAATGTTAGATACTGCAAGCCTTTTTTACATTAATATTTTTGCTTGGAAAGATTTCAATTAGAAATTAGTTGCATTATATGATTCAAGGTACATGAAATCTCTTTGCTTCTCACTATGGTTTTAATTCTGCATAAATATAAATTAGTTCCATTATATGATTCAATGTACATGCAATCTCTTTGCTTCTCACCATGGTTTTAATTCTTCATAAATTTTCCAGGATGTTTTAGTATGGCTAGTCCAAGAATTTGTCTTTGTCCACTAGAAAGAGCTCCTAAAAGCTGACCACTTTTACTATGTACAAAACATGCATTGATATATAGACCATTATAGTGGCTAGAATGAGTGATGAGCACAAGTTTAAATGTAACTTGCAATATCCACCTCATTACTTCAGTATTAGATATTCTTTGGAAAAAGTATCAAAGTATTTTTACCTCTAATACATGTGTTGGAGAATTGACATTCAGCCATGGAAACTTCACTTGAAAAATATTTTCATTATTTCTCTTATACAAGTTATTCATATCATATCAAATATCAGGATATGTATTGTAATATACCCAAATTTCCACTTTTGAGATGCCTTGGATTTAACACATTCGTTGATTCAACAAATTTTTGAGGGTACTAATTTTGCTCCGACACATTTGCAAAAGGAGCAAGAGTAGTTGTTAGAGAGGAAAAATAGGGTTTCGTTTTGGCCAAGATGAATCCCCTACTTGGTTGAATCACAAATGAAAGTTTATAAATGTCTGGGAGATTATTTCTTATTTGGGCAGGTCCTTCAGTAAATAGTTTTTCAGTTGTTGATTATTGGAGATGGATAATAGAAAAGTTTAAAAAAAGAAAAATTCAAGCTTGGAGTAATATTGACCTACTTCCTTCCAAGAAGATTGCAATTTTTGATCAATTTGTAGCCGTGGGTTAGATTGGTTTCTATATTTTTTTCTTCTCACGTAGCCTATAAAATTCTAGAATAGGTACTCCAAAAAATTTTGTCTTTTTTTCTTCTCAAGTAGTCTATAAAATGTTGGAATAGGTACTCCAAAAAATTTATTGGGAAAGCAAGGTGGGATAAAAAAGATTGATACGGTGTCTTTGAGTTTTTCGTAATTGCACATTACCAAGTGATCAAGGGGGATTAGATATCCCCAAAATTAGTAAACACATGAATTCCACTGTCCTTTCATTTTGTGTAACATCTCTATAGAATTTCTATTTTTTTGGTATTCTATCAGATTGTTGATATACTTTGTGCATGTAATGATTTCCGATGTTCTCAGACATTTATGTGTGTAACTTTCTTTTTAAATTTAACCTCCTTTCTACATGCTTTATAAGATATATAGAAACTCAAATTTTGATTTTATTTCTCTTTGCATATTATTCACTTTCTCATTGGCTTCCACACTCCCACTTCTATCAACATTCCTTTGCACTTCGTTTTAAAATCAATGCCTATATATGCAATTTCAAGGACTACCATAACTCTCACATAATTCTTTAAAGGTGATAGCTCAATGGAAGAGAGTTCGCTTTATAATCAAGAGGTTGGTGATTCGATTCCACTGTGTCCTAATATGAATTAATCAATGATATTGCAGTTTACATTTAATTAAACACTTTTAATGTTGGTTTATTTCAATGGCAAGATATTTTCGGGATTGATTATTTTATTCTTTGTAATGAAACAAAATTGATGTTATATTATCCTTGAGTGTAATTTTTTATTGTCCCTAGAGAGACAATAGTTAGGATCAAAAGATATTGTCTCTTTAAAGACAATATGTCTTTAATCCCAACTATTGTCTGTTGAGAGAGAAAAATGAAATTGTCTCTCGAGAGACAAAAATGCTTGTGTTATATATTGTCCTTATAAAGACAATCTGATTTGAGACACCCACTTAAGATAATATTTAAGACAATTACACAAGTTTTATTTTGTCTCAAGTTAAGACAATTTACCCGAATATTGTCTTAACGACCCGCCACCCTTCTTGTGTTGAATGTTTGTAGGGGACCCTATATATAATATATATATATATATATATATATATATTGCATATTAGTATTCTCAATTAAATTCTCATTTCTCTTCTTTACTCTATTGGATCTCACATATTAAACAAATCAATATAAAAGATTATTCAAGGAAAAAAATGAACCGTTTTAGATATGCTTGATATGTGAGGTGGTATGAAACATAGAAATCTATTTAGGCTGAAACAAAGAAGTATACCGAAGATAAGGTAAGTACTAGCAATTTTTATAGTCTCCATTTCTACTTCTTCCACATTACCATAAAGCCAAACCAGACGTCTTCCACAGAGGGTCATGAGAAAATACACAAAATAAAATGTCACATGACATAAGCCTCATTTATATTTTATTTTCAATATCGTATTATAGTGACATATATTTATCTATTATTTCACAGTAATTTAAATATTTAATATAATTGTAAAAAGTAAGTTAATCAAGTTTTTATTAATATAAATATTTTAAAAACAATATTAACTAAAAGTGTGAATTTGATTAGCTCTAACCTTTTCATAAATAGTTTAAAAAGTAATTGTATTCAAAAATAAAATAATTTTCTTTATTTTTACTTTTAGAGGTGAGAATATCAAAAATATATTATCAACTAGAAATGAAATTAGTTTTTATTTTTCCTTACATGTATATAGAGTCGAAGAGTGAGCGTGTGAACAACAATAACAAATATGTTAAACCATGGATATACTAAACAATTGCCCCCACATCCAAGGTTGACTAATAAGGATATAGACAATGAATTAATTATGGTTGACAAGTATTACACCCATATTTCTACTATGGTTAGCGAAAGTTATGCATTTTCTACCATGGAACTAGAAAATCATCTAGGGAAAGTTCATGATAATTTATTGCAATGCAATAAATAGAAAAACACATCAATACCACACTAAGTAGAAAAACACATTAAGTAAAGAAATTTTAATACCACATTAATTTTGGAGATTGCAA
>APFE030826947.1:26245-38501 GCA_000404065.3 Pinus taeda | reverse complement strand
ATATTACTAATGATACTAACAAAAAATAAAATAAACCAGTAGATAAATAAATATAATTATTAGTAAGGATAAAAATAACAATAAAAATACATAATTAAATAAATACCACTAAAAATGGATGACTAAATGAATACTGCTAATAATCCACCTATAAGTATATATATATTTAAATATATTAGTTAAGATTATAATCACTAATATTTAACAGGAAAAATTAACAAGAAAGAGTGCCCTAAAATAAAAAGAAGGAAGAGGACCGGAAAAGTCCACTAGAAAACCAAAGCGCAAGAAGGCAAAAGAAAAAAGAAAAGGAAAAAGGAAGACGCACCGGGGAACAAAGAAAGTGCAAAAGGTAAAACGGAGGGACAACAACACCTAGGTCGACAGGGCAGGGATCCAACGTCTACTGATCTTCCAGCGGTCATCTCTATTGAGATTGTTAGGCCTTCTTTCAATTTCAATAGCTTCCCTGAATTTACGATGATGGAACTGAGCAACCTTGGCAACAACCTTGGCCTCCTCAATACAAACCTGATGCTTGGTCTTCTCTACATGCTCCGCTAAAGCTGAAGACTTGGTTCACCCATGTCTTAGGTCAGCTGCATGCTCGCTGATCCTCTGATGGATGGAGCGCCCTGTTTCCCCGATATAGGGGGTCCCACAAGAACAGGGGATCAAATAAACACCCTTCATGTCCTTAGGGTTAACAAGATCTTTCACCAACCGGAGGGAATCGCGAATGGTGTTGAGGGGCCTAAAGGTAGAGGGAATATCAAACTTCCTAAGGATCCGCACAATTTTGTCCATGGTTCCTTGTACATAGGGAAGATGGACGCCTAGTCGGTGCTCCTTTGGATCTTTCTTAATGAACACATTCTTAGAGGCTTTATGGAAGGCCTTCTGACCAAGGCGTTTGCTATACCCATTCTTAACAAAGACATCTAGGAGATGGGATATCTCCTTATCAAAGCTCTCATTATACGAGATCCTTAGGGCACGAGTAGTGAGGGTGTTAAGAACACCCATCTTCTGAGCAGGGAAATGATGGGAATCAGCATGAAGATACTACTCAGTATGCGTTTTCTTCCGGAACATAGAGTGGGAGAGAGTGCCGTCCTTGTTCTTAGAAATAAGAATATCCAGGAAAGGGAGGCAGCCATTGACCTCTTTTTCCATGGTGAATTTAATGGCAGAGGACTGACCGTTGAGGCCTTGGAAGTGATATATCGCCTAACCGATCCCGATACCGCTCATCTAGTGGAGTTTTGTCTCACTTCCACCTCCTTCTGTTTCGAGGTTGAGTTATTTGAGCAGACCTGTGGTGTTGCCATGGGTTCCCCCCTTTCCCCTATTGTTGCGAATCCTTTTATGGAAGATTTCGAGGCCAGAGCTCTAGCCTCGGCTCGTCTCCTTCCCAAGCTATGGAAGAGGTATGTAGATGACACTAATGTCATCTGGTCCCATGGCCAAGAGGAGCTGGATCGCTTCTTCAATCACCTCAACGGTCAGTCCTCCGCGATTAAATTCACCATGGAAAAAGAGGTCAATGGCTGCCTCCCTTTCCTGGATATTCTTATTTCTAAGAACAAGCACGGCTCTCTCTCCCACTCTGTGTTCTGGAAGAAAACGCATACTGAACAGTATCTTCATGCTGATTCCCATCATTTCCCTGCTCAGAAGATGGGTGTTCTTAACACCCTCGCTACTCGTGCCCTAAGGATCTCGGATAATGAGAGCTTTGATAAGGAGAGATCCCATCTCCTGGATGTCTTTGTTAAGAATGGGTATAGCAAACGCCTTGGTCAAAAGGCCTTCCATAAAGCCTCTAAGAATGCGTTCATTAAGAAAGATCCAAAGGAGCACTGACTAGGTGTCCATCTTCCCTATGTACAAGGAACCACGGACAAAATTGCTCGGATCCTTAGGAAGTTTGATATTCCCTCTACCTTTAGGCCCCTCAACACCATTCGCAATTCCCTCTGGTCGGTGAAAGATCCTGTTAACCCTAAGGACATGAAGGGTGTTTATTTGATCCCTTGTTCTTGTGGGACCCCCTATATCGGGGAAACAGGGCGCTCCATCCATTAGAGGATCAGCGAGCATGCAGTTGACCTAAGACATGGGCGAACCAAGTCTTCAGCTTTAGCGGAGCATGTAGAGAAGACCAAGCATCATGTTTGTATTGAGGAGGCCAAGGTTGTTGCAAGGGTTGCTCAGTTCCATCATCGTAAATTCAGGGAAGCTATTGAAATTGAAAGAAGGCCTAACAATCTCAACAGAGATGACGGCTGGAAGATCAGTAGATGCTGGATCCCTGCCTTGTCGACCTAGGTGTTGTTGTCCCTCTGTTTTACCTTTTGTGCTTTCGTTGTTCCCCCGTGCGTCTTCCTTTTTCCTCTTCTTTTTTCTTTTGCCTTCTTGCTCTTTGGTTTTCTAGTGGACTTTTCCGGTCCTCTTCCTTCTTTTTATTTTAGGGCACTCTTTCTCGTTAATTTTTCCTGTTAAATATTAGTGATTATAATCTTAACTAATATATATAAATATATATATACTTATAGGTGGATTATTAGCAGTGTTCATTTAGTCATCCATTTTTAGTGGTATTTATTTATTTATGTATTTCTATTGTTATTTTTATCCTTACTAATAATTATATTTATTTATCTATTGGTTTATTTTATTTTTTGTTAGTATCATTAGTAATATTCTTATTCTTTTCCTTTAGTTATTTATCGTATAATAATAATAGGTATAACCATTAGGGTCGTTTTACACTTGTATCTTAAGCAACCTGGTACTAGTTTATTTTTAATATTAATGTAAATTATTATCAAAGTAGTTAATATGATATCTATGTATATATATATAAATTTTTAAAACTCCATCTTTGCAATTTATTTTTATTTTAATTTTTTGTTTTACCTAATTTATTTTTTCCATAATTCTTTCCATAGAAATAAATTAATATATTGAAAATGAATGTATAAATTAATGATTAATTTTTAATATATATATATATATGTATATATATATATATATATATAAATTATCTAATTTAAATAAATAAACTTTTTAAAACCTATCATCTTTATTATTTATTTAATTTCTATAACCAATTTAAACTTATTTCCTTTAGCTTATTTTTATATATAAATTAAATAATATATAATGATTATTATATTATTAATGGTATTATATTAATTTATTTATATAATAATATAATATTATAAATTAATAAATTAAGTTTTAATAAACTTATTCGTGAATTTATTTTTTTATACTTGTACCATTTAAACGTAATTTTTTTTAAAATGAATTATGAATTATTAAAAAATAATAATAATAATATAGTAAAATAAATTATATGTAATGAATTTATTATTTAATAAATAAATTAATTAATTTTTAAACTAAACCATGAATTTATTTTATTTATTTTTTACCGGATTTAATTTTTTTTCCCCAAAATGAATTATAAATTATTAATAATGGTATTATAATATTAACAATATCAAATTATTTTGACCTGGGTCCTTTAGTCAAAATTAGCCGTTAAATTAGCTGTTGGGATCTCTGCTAAGACTATTTAACATGCTAGGCTGGATCTGTTTCTTCAACTTGTCCTGACGATGAACCACACTGGTTGGCTCGAAACGCGTTGACAAAGGTCTTTTGATATGTGATTTACGCCGAAATTCTTCTTATAACTAGATTTGAGATTTATTAGACCTAGTATTTCACCTTAGGGTGCGCCAATGATTTTTTGTCAAGAAGAAGGATGGTTCCTTAATATTTTGCATATATTACATGAATTTGAATTGCGCCACGATAAAGAATACCTACTCAATACTAAGCATAAATGATCTCTTTGATCAAATGAAGGGAGCAACAATTTTCTCCAAAATCAATATGCAATCGAGATATCACCAGTTAAGGATTAAGGAAGAAAGGTCCCAAAAACCATCTTTCAAACTTGTTTTGGATATTATGAGTTCTTACTAATGGCAGTTGGTTTAACCAATGCACCAACAATTTCAATGAGTCTCATGAATGGTGTGTTCTAAAATTTTTTGGACCACTTTCTGTAAGTCTTTCTAGATGATATTCTCATGTATTCAAAGAATGAAAAGGTGCATGAAGAGCACTTACGGGTTGTGTTGACATGCTTAAGGGAAAATAATTTGTATGTCAAACTTTTGAAATGATCCTTATTTAAAAATAAAATTCATTAACTTAGGCACATCATCTTAGAAGAAGGAATTTCATTTGACCCAAAAAGGTGATGGCCATAATGGATTGATTGGCGCTGAAAAATGTTGATGAGGCGCACAACTTCATGGGGTTAGAATGGTATTGCTAGAGATTCATGGAATGCCTTACAAAGTTTGTGAAACTCATCACCACGTTACAACTCAAGGGAGTTGAATATGAATGCACAAATGATTGTGACACTCTATTCATCAAACTAAAGTGATTACTAACCAATGCATTGATCCTTCAAATGCATGACATGGAGAAGGACTTCACAATTTTCATTGATGCTTTGAAGCAAGGATTAGGAGTTGTGTTGATGCAAGAAGGTGGAATTATATATTATGGATCCTGGAAGTTGAAGAAACATGAATATTCGTATGCTACCCATGACTTAGAATTAACAACAATGATGTTAGCTTTGAAACTATGGGGACACTACCTCGTCGAAAGAAGTTTTGATTTGAAAACTGATCATGAGAGCCTGAAGCATCTCTTCACTAAAAGGGATCCAAATGCTAAGTAGAGGTGTTAGAGTGACTTCATGATTGAGTAAGATTTTCGGATTTCATACATAAGGGAAAGGATAATGTGGTGGATAATGCACTAAGTAGGAGCCCACAAACCATGTCCCTGGTAACATTGAGGGTTAATTTAAGGGAGTGTGTGTTGGGAAAACTCTTTGACGATAGTTGGTACTGAAAGGTTATATCAACGCTCCAGAATGGGAAGCAGATAGGACCAAATTTTGAGGGATCTACCCTTGAACCATATGGACTATTGAGATTTCAAGTGAATGTACTTCCCTAAGGAAGGGAGTACATGAAGAACCATCTTCAAGGAGTCAAATAGAGCACTTTATTTGGCACATCTTGGCATGAAGAAGATGTATGAAAACATGAAGAAAAATTTCTTCTCGCTAGGCATGAAGCATGACTTGGTCCATTTTGTCACCAAGTGTCTTCAATATCAACAAGTGAAGGTTTTCCATCACCATCCATCAAGACTCTTACAACCACATGACATTCCTATGTCTAAATGAGAGGTCATTTCTATGGACTTTACTATGGGTTTTTTGTTAACATCATAAAGGCATAACACCATCTTGGTTGCAATTGATAAGTTCACCAAAAGTGCCCACTTCATCCCAAGGAGAGACACTTATAATGTTACCAATGTGGCATTAGTGTTTATAAGCAAAGTTATTTGGCTACATGGGTTACCCACAAAGATCATTTTTGATAGGGACTCTCTCTTTAGATCTAGTTTTTGGATAAGTTTGCAGTTAGTGTTGGGGAATTAGTTGAACGTGTGCACTACATATCATCTAGAAACAAATGGGAAAATTTAAAATGTAAATTAGGTTATGGAATACATACCTAGAATGTACGTTATGGATAAACACACTCAATGAGATAAGTACCTACCATTGGTAGAGTTCGCTTGCATTAAAAATTACCATAACTTGATTAGGATGCCTCCTTATAAAGCTATGTATTGTTGGGTTGTGTTATATTCTTTCCACATAGTTAACAGGGGGTTTGAGGGGTACCCGTAACCCCACTTTATGGGGTCCGGGGCAGCGCCCCAGAAAATTTTGGTTTTGGACCCTATGTTAGGTTGGGCCGACCCACCTATGGTTTTGTGCATGATTTTCGCACATGTTTTTTGGACGCGATGGTTTTCGGTCCATGGTATTGGATCGATGGTTTTTTGGTCCATGGTATTGGACGTGATGGTTTTTTCGGTCCATGGTATTGGATGCTTCGGCATGTATAAATATGTATTGTAACATTGAAAGGAATATAATGAAAAATCAAGCTGGTAGTCTCGGTTTTGAGATCCAGTGGGAAATATCTGTGTATATGTGTTTTATGTGTTATGCTCTCGCATTTTTATTTTTCCTGTGATTTAGAATTCGTATGCAGGTAATTTCTGTACGGGGTTAAAACCTACACTATGGATTTGCTTTGAGCTAGGAAGGGAAATTAGGGTTTAGTTTAGGAAAATAGGGGTTTCGGGGAAGCTTTGGGAATGGAGGCAGATGAAGGGTTTTGAGGGTGTATAAATTCTTGGGAAAATTTAGTGGGCTATAGATAAATGTTAAGGAGTGTAGTGAGGTGTAATTTTAGGGAATGAGTGATGGGAAGTGGTCCAGAAGGGAGAAACACAAGCCTATCCTAGGAAAGTGTATTCTAGGCTAAGGTTTGTGGGAAAATGATGAAATTGAGGGATAGGAATGACGAGAAGTGTTTAGGAAGGTGTCTAATAGGTGGGGGGTGAGTGAGCTATAAAATTAAGGATTTTCTCAAAAAATTTATCAATGAGATTATGAAACAAAGAAAATGCAACCAAAACCCTAGAAGATGGACTTGATCCTTCCAAGCATGAACTAAAATGAAACAAGGTATAAGATGACCTGCTTACTTGCCAATGATAGTCTAGAAATTGAAATTATGATTTCGCTTTCCTTGGAAAAGAACAACTCTTTCTTTTGAATGTGGAATGAGCAAATGAACTTGTGTTTTGGTCTTTTGTAGCTCTAAAAATTTGTTTTCTCCATAGTGGTAGGGTGGCCCACCATATGCTTCTCACTTTTTCTTTGAAAACTATGTAGATTTGGAAGATTATAACTTATTACATGATATTTGAAATAAATTACAGTTTGAAAAAAAAAACTTTTTGAGAAAATTCCGTATTACTACTCCTTCATTTTCCAGATTTATGAATGAAATGACAGATTTTGATGACTTTGACCCTAATGACCTACTGGTCACACTGAGCTAAATGATGACCATGATGATATGACTGAGATGATGATGATGATGGCCTTTCAGTGGTGGCAATGAACTAAACATGAAATTTTTTGAAAGGAGAAGTAATAGACCTAGACACACTAGGCAGTGACCAAATTTTTATTTTGAAAGCCTAATGAAATGATGAAAATTTGACTTGAGACAATAACAAAAAACTTATAAGAGCATATTTGATCATTGGTGACTCGAATGACTGAAAAAAAACTAACAAAATCAATGGTGTATGTTCATCTTTTCTAGTTAGGGTAACTACCTACCTTTTGTTTTCCATAGTTTCAGTTTCATTTGTTGTTTTATTTGGTTAAGTGTTGAGCTTTACAACCATATGGTAATTTGGTTCAAAAAATTATTTTTCTTTGTTTTTCAGAAGATAAAAAACCTTGGATTTTTATTGTTATTGAAAAAAACCATGATATATATCAAAACGTCTGCTATAAATCTAGATAGATAAACAAAAACAATCTTTCCAAATAAAGTGATGTGCCTTGGCATCCAAAAAGAACATGTGATGTGTGTACTGTGGCATCCAAATTTCAATTCAAAATAGAAAAAAACAGTAGACCAAAGCAATCCATAAACACAAGGAGACAAATAGGAAAAGTTCAAAATACAATTAGAAAACAAGATCCAAAGTTATGGCATGTGAATCTCGCCAACCTCTCTAATATGTTGGTCCACAGATAGAGTATAATGAATGATTCTAAATTGATCTAATTTTCAGCTTTTGACAGTCTATTCACCTTCTTGTTGTTTTCTCTGAGTATATGTGGGATGGAGAATGACGTGAGAGAGGTCAACAAATGTCTTACCATGTGGTCCAACCAACTAGTAGAGGCAGGTCGAAAGCAATGTGGCCTAGTATCCCATTGATGATGACTTTGGAGTCTCCATAAATTTCATTGATGTCCTGCTATTTCTCTACAAGAAACTAGAGTAAACCCCAAAGTGCCATGATTTCAACTTTAGTGTTGGTCCCAAGGACACCATTCTAGTTTGAGAACCACACATTCCCCTTTATGATGCACCATCAAACCATCCCACAGGAAAAGAAATCAAAGGGGGTGATCTCATGTTCTCTTTGTACTTTTTTACACCTATGTCTGGTAATTCCACTTGCCCATGATATAGAATTGTAAGAGATGCAATTATAATAAATCAGATTCCCTTCAAATATGTAATGGTTACTTGCATTCTACATCTCCCAAATTATGAATATGGGCATCACTTTTCCATGATTGCTACACTCACACCATTGGGACATCATGAGTTCAAGATTTGTAATTAAAATCACTAAAGATTCTATGAAGTGTGCAATGTTTCTCCATACCTGACCAATAGAGGGACATGAGAAAATATCTGTTTTGTCAATCAAGAGCAGTCTTTAGAGAAGGAGCATATTCCAGGACCATGAAATCCTCTTTTGAGTAGATTTTTCGAGGTTAATGCCTTATTTCTCCAAACCAGCAAGGAAAAATAATGTAATTGGATGGGGATTTTTAGTTTCCATACCTTATAGAACCAAGAGGTCCACTGAAGATTATATCTCTAAGAAACATATAATACTTATGCTTCAGCAACGATATGAATTTAGTTATGACTTTTTCCACCCCAAGTGATGTGGTCACCATTGGAATTGTAAAAAATACCAAACTGGCCGAGTGTCATGGTAAAATCATGAAATTTGTTTGCATGTTGTCCAAACAGACCCATCTCAGATGCATCTTTCCATATAGGAAATGTTTTTTGATAATACATAATGGATTGGTCAAGGAAGAAGTATCAATTTCTGTTAATGATGTCTACAATATGTACCTATAAATTCTACTCCTGGTTCTATCCATGCCCAAACCCCGATTCCATTCTCATGTGCCATGAGGGGAGTATCTTCAAGTGACTCTACCAGATGATGGATCCAAATTTCCTTTAGGAAGTATTGTTCCTTAATAAATCTTCTATGCATGAGTTTCTCAAGAATTTAGTTTGTACAATGTCCCACAAGATGTCATGTCCATTGATAGCTCTCCAAAATGATTTAATGAGAAGAAAATGTCCAAAGGAGTAAATGTCCAGTAGTCCAAACCCTCTAAAATCTTTTGGGATGCTTAAATCTAACCATTTGTAGAGATGTATCCTTATCGGAGTCCCAACTCTATTCCAGAGGAAAATGGTCATAGTTGATGTAATCGTTTTGAAAATGGAGTGGGGAATCATAAAGAGGTGAGCCCAAAAGACATAAATCTATTGTAATGCCATCTATATCAGAATGTACCTACCTCCCAGTGAGACGCATTTGTGTGTCCAGTTGTAGAGATTTTGTTTATATTTATCCACTAGCCAAAGCCAGTCCATTAAACTATATGTATGGTTTTAGTTTATATCCCAGGTAGGATATGCCATCTTTGAGTGGAGTAAATGATATTTCAAATATGCCTGCAATATAGTTTATACCTCTATTGTCTCAAACAAAAAAATATAGAGTAGATTTGTTATTGTTTGTTATGAGTCTCGATGTTGCACCATACCTTGTAAAAATGTAATGTAAAGAAGTCCATTGTTCTATAGAGATAATATAGAAGGTTAAAATATCATCCACAAAGAAAAAATGTAATATTAACATAGTTAGTAATATTCAGTCCATAAAAACAACCATAGCCTTGAGCTTCTTTGACTTTTTAATAATACCATCAATGATAAGAAAAAATATAAGAGGGAAAAGCGAGCATCCCTTTCCAAGATCATGATCCACCTGAATAATTTTGTCGGAAGGCTTTTGATGAGGACAACAAAATAGGTCGAGGTGATGCATGCCATGATCCAATCAATGTTGTTTGTTCGAAGGCCAATCTTGTATAGTATGAGCCGAATGGACCAGTTAGCACAATCAAAAGCCCTGTGTAGATAAATTTTCATTACCACTACCTCATTCTTACAAGTGTGAATAATGTGAATGGACTCCTAGGACACAATGATTGCATCATGTATTTGTCTATTAGAAAGAAAATTGATTTTTTCTCTGGATATGTGAATTGATAGCAACTTCTTTATGCATCTAGCAATGACTTTAGAAATGACCTTGTATATAATATTGCACAAGGAAATAGGCTTGCAATCTTAGAATTTCTTCGGGAAGGACGTCTTTGGAATGAGGGCTAAGAATTTCGAATTGATGGCCCCATTAATCTCTTTTGTTGATTCTGGCTTCTTCCACAATCATCATAATACTTTCTCCCATTAGCTCAGAGAAGTGAATGAATAATTACATGGACCAACCATCTTGGCCCGAGCTTTTCTCTTTTGAAAAAGACCCAAGAGTTTGTTTTACTTCATCTAAAGTGACTATGCAACATATTCTTCATTTGCAGCATTGTCAAACATGTTTGGATGATGTTTAAGTGCCAAAAGCTTATCATTAAAGTCCACATTCTTCATAGCTTTATAAAAATGCTCAAAAAAATTAAATACTTCTATTTGTATATCCGTGGTTGTATTTTTTATGTGCCCCTTCAAGCTCTCAATCTGCCATATGGTGATGGAGTCTTTGTGATGACAGGCATACCTCTGGAAAAACTTTGTGTTTTTTGTTACACAACATTTTGTCATTGTCCCTGTACTCCCCATTCCTTTATCCTAGAGGACCTCTATAGTGAAACCTACATGCTTTCCCTTCATGAAGAAACTCTCATTGTGTCCCTCTTCATGAGTAGAACAATTTCCTCTTGCACCATTTCCCCAAAATCTTCTATTTTTCCTAGTTTATGAGACCAATGTGAATGACCCTTGTCCTCCTCGTGACGATATGAAGGAATTAACACTATCCCTAGTGCTGATCGGAGCAGCTGAGCTTTCCTCCAGTCGTACCAGTCCTCTTATGGAAAGTTTTTTAAATAAGGACCTGAAGCTTCTAGCTCTAAAAGCCTTGTAACGGAAGTCTGGTAAATGGTTTGGCTAGATGGGGTCAAGGATGTCAGTTTGGGCTCCTTTCCCCTATAAGGATGGAACTACCTCAAGAGATAAGACCTTCTCCCATTAGAAGAGGACCCATCTCCCATCCATTCATGCTATATGAACCTCCTTTTCTCCTAAGAACAAGCTATTGTTAATATTGGTGTGCTAGTGCTAATTAAATTTGGAGTAAAAAACAAGCTATTCATACTTGTATCTCTCTAGTTGTGTAAGGGAGAAGTGTGAATTTAATTTAGTGTGAAGCCTAAAGGGAAGAGCCTTAAAAATATCATTGCTGAGGCCATTATGGAATGCTAACGGAAGTGTGTGGGAACCTAGTTTTGTTAGAGGAGAATGACAACGTCAAGACAATGGTTGTAATCTCTTCTTGATTCACTATATATGCAAGTATCGATTTATTTCCTACATGATGTGTTATCTTACATGTTCATGGCTTAATGTTTCCTTACTTGTTAAGTAGGTTGAATTATATTCTGTCTATTATCACGGTTGTTGTTTGTTGTTGTTTACATGTTTGAGGTATTTGAAGAAGGAAACGAGAGATAACTGGAGTGAGCAAGCAAGGTCGTCACAAAATGGGATAAGCGTACTAAGAGGTAAGCCCTCTTAATTGGTTCTAACCTAAGGAAATATTCCATAGAATGTATCGGTTTTGGCTAGACCTATGATCAGGCTAGAGGAATTGTTTGTGTCTGCACTCATAATTTTACTTCACCACAAATTGGTGACTCTACTAGGGATCCAATCCTTTTGTTTGTTTGTTTGAGATTTCATGGTTTTATGTGAAATTTTATAGTTCAAATTTTTCCCTTTCATTCTATTTGTTTTCCTTTGCTTATTGGTTTGATTTTCAAATTCATAGTAGAAAATGTAGTCCCAGCTTTAAATTTTTTTTTTCTTGGCTTCCTCATTCAGCGTACTTAATTCGCTGGCAGTCACATCGATTAGCCTGATATGCTGAGAAACAATCACGCCGACCTCCCTCTAGTGCTTGTTCTCGGTTAGGTTGTTGTGTTGATGCTTGTAAGTGAAGATTAGAGTTTGTCCCAAATCTTGGCTATTGTGTTTTTCTCTCATGATTTCGACCTCATAAGCCTTTTAGATGGTATTTATTTATTTATTTATTTTCTAAGCAATCTAATCATCTCTTTAAATTAACGATAAAAAAAGTATGGTATGTCTAGATATCTTTTTTATCCTAAAACAATTTTACATTAGTATTCTAA
>APFE030826947.1:0-23303 GCA_000404065.3 Pinus taeda | reverse complement strand
TCTAGTACCAACAGGTTCAAAATCCTATTGGTCTGTCTAGGTCAGGCAATGTCCAGTATCAGCAGACTTATGAGGGTCATTTCCAATACCAAAGTCTTTACATTCCATATGGTTCCCAAGGAATGGTTAATCTTCCTTATGCCTTTTAGTCTGGGCAGTACGTTCAACCTAGCTCGTCCACTTTCCAGGGTGCCTATGGCCACTTTCCAGTGACTATTCAAGTACCCTTGCAACAGCAAGGAAAACCTCTATGAAAAAAAGGGAAATCTTTGTCACAACAAGGACAACCCTTGTTGCAGCAAGGGCTATATGCACAACAACAAGGGAAAATGATCCTACAACAAGGTCAACTCCAACAACTGTAGGGGCAACCCTCACAACTGTTGTAGAAAACTATGGAACAATAGATGCAGTATGCTCCACTAACCTCCTAGCCCATGTCCTTGTAGGGCCAACCTCTGCAGCCCCAGTGACATCTTTTGCAGCCACAAGGCCAACCCTTGCAGTAGCAAAACCAACTAGGGAAACAACAACGCTTATATACATATCATCAGGGTCCACCCTTGCAAGGGAAATGCTAGGGTCAAGTCCTACAGTAACAGGCCCAAAATCCTAACGTCCTAAGTCAACAGGTCCAAAATGCTTTTCGCCTAGGGCAGTGCATACAGAATCCCTATGTCTAAGGGAAAAAAGTCTATAATCCTTATGCTCAAGGGCACTAGGTCCAAAATCCTCTTATTGAGGGGAAAAAGGTTCACCACCTGTATGTTCACGGACAACATGTACAATACCCATATGCCCAAGGTCAACAACCTCTTAACCTGTATGTTGCTTATCAGCAACCTATGACTAGATAGTTCCAAGGTATTCAAGGTCAAACACCTCCCTATGGTCAAGGTAACCAAAAATGGGGGCAGAATCAAATGCCATATGGCCAAAATCCCCTATTGTGGGGCCAAAATCCTTACTAGCATGGATGGGCTCCTCCGGTTGGACCCGCTTACCGACCTCCAATGCCTTTCAATACTCAATTTCCATTCTTGGCCACACTAGAGTTTCCAGATGTATCTCACCTTACGAATGATCCAATTCTCCATTTGACATATGGGGCTTCGGTTCCATCCAAGAACCTGAGTGATTGTCTGAAATTCAATGGGAAAGAAAAAGAAGATCCTCAAGTCCACGTGATGACATATCACCTTTGGTGCTCTTCCAATTCTTACGTGGACGATTCCATTCGTCTCCGTCTTTTTTGACGAACCCTCACAGGTGCCGCAGCCAAGTGGTACAGTGAGCTTCGTTGTAGTACTTACCATGACTTTAACTCTTTAGCCATGGCTTTCCTCATGCATTTCCAACTGTCGGTTCACTATGAAACTGGCACCTATTCTCTCACATTGCTTAAGCAAGATACTGCGAGACACATCTCTGATCACATCCATGAATGGAGACATAGATGTCACATGATCAAATTCGAGATTGTTGATCAGTTGCTCACTGAATGGTTCACTAAGTCATTCATGGCTCTAATTGCTGACCATATAGCTATCGGTGGGTGCGATACTGAAGAACACGCCACTGCTTCTGCTGAGTACTTAGACCTAGTTTACTCTCAGTCTTGCACTTTGTATGAGTTATTACTTGATGATATGTGACAATCATATAATCACACGACATCAAAGTTGTAGGCTACAACTCCTGTTGATGGAGTCATTGGTTCAGTGTCCCACACCCCTACTAAATATTCTTCCAAACAGAAGTCAATCTCAAACACTATGTCCAATAATTCCTCCCAGAATCCACCTAGCCCTGGTAAATCCTCAGAGGTCCATGTTGTCCAGTCTACCATAGTTGAAAAATCCTCGAAAGGTAAGAAGAAAGGAAAAGGAAAGGATAAAGCCGATGCCCCAAAATAGGGCCCTCCTAAATCATCTGCTTGTGAGTCTTCACAATAGAAACCTAGGTATCCCTACCTCATTTGCGAGGAGGACCACTATACCAAGGATTGTCCTTGATGATCCGAAGATAGTCGTTTGCTCAAAGGGACCCCAGATGTCCTCAAAGATCCATTTTTTCCTCAACAGACCCAAATGGTAGACCAAACTCAATCCTCTGCTTCCTCAAGATCTCAAGTGTTCATGATGAGTACACTTATTAATGTGGCTACTAGATCAAAATATTATCGAACTCCTGCTCTGACAGCTGGGAAAGAGAAAGAATCCAACCCCCTCATCTTTTGCTCCGAGTTTTAGCCCTCTTCATATTGAGCGCCCTAACCCTGATTCCACTATACGGCCACCCTCTCGAGGTGTGCTAAGGAAATCCCCGTACAATCCCAATGCCCGAGCTACTCAACACTATAATATTGTTGAGGATTTCGCTCAGATGTCGTCAACTATGTCAGCTCTTGAGGTGCTCCAAAGTTGCCCATCATAGAGGAAATCGTTGCTATCAGCTATCGGGGGTATTGATCCCATTGATTCCAATTTGATATGTTTTGATGTAGAGAACCATGTTCTGCACCTGCCTCATTAGATTCCCTTTCTTATTAAGGTAATCATCAATGAGAAGACCATCCATAGGATTGTCATCAATGAAGGTGCTTCCACCTGCATCATGTCAATCGCATGCTAGAAAGCCATTGGTTCTCCTGCTTTGAGCCAATCCATGAACACTTTGGAAGCTTTTGATGGGTGTGATTCACAACCCTTCAATGTCTTACCTAAGCTTTCCATTACTCTAGAGGGAATGATAGTACAAGCTTAGGTAGAGAATGCTGACGCTAATCTCAATTATAATCTTCTACTCGGCCGAAGTTGGACCCATGCTATGCATGTTATAGCCTCCTCCCTATTTTGCGTGATTCGTTTTCCACACCAAGGGAAGATTGTCACTGTCGACCAGCTGTCCTTCTTTGCCTCTTCCTCCTTGGATGGCAATGTTCTGTAAGTCAAGCACACTCGTGCTCCCTATGAGAGTATGGGGGAAAGTCTTTTTTAATATTTTTCCTTAATGGGTGTTTTTCTACTCCCACCTCCTCACGTTGGCTCTCTTAACATGGTCTCAATCAAATCTGACCCTTGGGTCATACCTTCAGCGGATCTTGTTAATACCTGGGGTGAGGTTATGCCACTTAGTACTGTCGAAATCAATTACGTGGAAATTGTCTCAGCCTCAAGTTCTGCATCCTCTGATTCTTCTGTTTAAAAGAACTCTCTCGATATTTATTCTCAATCCCCATGGCTTGGTGATTTGGAATCTCTTAATCCCTTAGCCGATGCTCTTCTTGTTGAGGAACGTATCATGGAAGTAATGTCTCTCAAGGAACCACTTTGGACTGATACTCATCATTGTTCCTCATTCCTGCCTTGCCTGGCAGTCACATCTACTAATCTCGAAGAGTTCTCTTCTCTGTTTCCTTCCCTCCCGCTTCCTCCACCGATCATGAATCATAAAGTATGGTCGGAAGGAAATTTTGGTAATATTACCCAAACGATGTCGATTGATATTTCTATCAAACCTGGTATCATTGAACATGTCAATATCGAGGTAACTTGTTCTCCATATGAGATCAATACCTATACTCATGTATTTCAAGAATTTTATGATGTGTTTGTGTGGTCCTACAAAGAAATGCCTAGAATTGGTACTAGCATTATTGTGCACGAAATACCAAATTATCCTCATGTGAACCCGTTCATCAACGGCTCCACCCGGTGTGCCCTAGGAAGGCCACTGCTATCAAGGGTGAAGTTAAAAACTTCTCAGAGCTGGATTTGTCTATCCCATCCCTCTTATAGATTGGGTGTCAAATATTGTCCCGGTGACGAAAAAACAAGGCACGATCCATGTTTGCGTTGATTATTGTGATCTCAATCATGCCTATCCTAAGGATAACTACCCTACTCCCTTCATTGATTAGATCATTGACAAATTACAACCAGATTAACATCACACTGGCCGATTAAGAAAAGAGAGCTTTTCTCTATCCATGGGGTACGTTCACATACAAAAAGCTTCCATTTTGGCCTTCGAAATGTTGGGGCTCCATTTCAGTGGGCAATGTCCTATGCATTCACAATATTCGCAACATCATCTAGCCTTACTTGGATGACCTTCTTGCTCATTCTCTTAAGTGCCAAGATCACCTTGACAATCTTTGGCAAATGTTTCTTCGTTGTAGACACTACAACATTTGATTAAACCAACACAAATGTGTTTTCTGCATAGAATCTGGATGACTCCTTGGCTTTATTGTTTCCAAGTACAATATTCACCTTGATCCACTTAAAGTCGAAGCGATTGTAAATTTACCCCTATGTCTTCATTACACCATCTCCAAAGCTTGCAGGGAAAGGCAAATTTTCTCCGTCATTTTATACCCAATTATGTTGGGCTAGCTATAGGATTTACCCAATTTCTCAAACAAGGAATGCCTTTTGCTTGGGATGAGGTTTCCCAAAAATCTTTCGATGGTCTCAAGGTTCTCCTCGTAAAAGCTCCTTTGTGGCATCCCATGGATTATCATCAAGATTACTTCCTTTACCTAGCTACAGCCCCTAGCACCATTTCTATGGTCTTGGTCAAGGATGACGATGAAGGAAACAAACATGTTATATACTACCTTAGTCGTAATATCCTTGACACTGAAAAACGTTATGCCCATGTCAAGAAGTTGGCTTTGTCTACTATCTAGGTTGTTCAACACTTTTGGCACTACATCCTCTTATGCACTAATATTTTGATTTCTGAATGCAACCCCATGACCTACATCCTCACTCGTCAGTTGCTGGGGGGCAAGTATTCTAAATGGATTGTCATCCTGCAAGAATTCGACTTGTTATTTACTATTGCCAAAGCCAAGAAGTCACTAGTTTTCACTGAGTTGATTTGTTCCCTTCCTTCTATGCCTCTCCCTACTGGTGCAGATGAAGAGCTTCCAAACGAGACCATTTTCCTGATCAGTAGCCTTGATCCATGGTACTGTGATATCGTCATGTATCTCTAGATGCCCACATTCCTGTCCGCATTGACTAATAATGATCGTTGATGGATTCAGCATCACTCCCATCCATACCATATTATTGGCGATACTTTATATGTGTCAGTGTCGATTCAGTCCTCCTCCGATGCCTTATTATCGAGGAGGCTGAGAGACTTCTCAATGACTACCACTCCATGGCATGTGGTGGTCATATGTATGGCTATGCTACTACTCAAACAATCCTTTGCACTGGCTATTTCTGGCCATCAATTTTTAAGGACTGCATCCTTGATATTTGCAAGTGCCATGAATGCCAAATTTACAAATGCCAGATGCATGCTCCACCCACTCACTTACACCCCATCATTATTATTGGTCCTTTTGCCAAATGGGGCATTGACTATATGACATGTAACCCTTGTTCAGCCGGGGGGCATGGCTATATTATCGTTGTTGTGGATTGTTTCACCAAATGCGCCAAAGCAATGCCTACATACTCTGCAAACGGTAAAATGATGACTCAATTCCTTTTCAATCATGTTATTTTCCGGTTTGGCATACCTCAAGCCATTTCCATGGACCATGGCTCCCATTTCATATATTATTTGATGGCTAAGCTAACATCCACATTGGGTTTGCACCACGATTGCTCAACCCCATATTACCCTCAGGCCAATGGCCAAGTTGAAGCTGTGAACAAGGTTTTGGTTATGATGCTTGAGCATACTATTGGGATGCACAAGTCAAATTGGCATCTCATGATCTTTTCAGCTCTATGGACTTACCAAACCTCGACCAAAGATGTAACTGGTTTCACACCATTCTAGCTTTTCTATGGTTTGGAAGAAGCATTGGTGATTGAATGCGAGATTCCTTCACTCAAGCTAGCAGTCAAACTTCTCTCTGAAACATCACTTCAGGAAGAGAGCCTCTTATATTTAGAACGACTGAATGAGACTTGTCATCTCGCTACTTTGGTTATCAAAGCAAAAACGAAATGGGTCAAGTCCCATTTTGATCAGTCGGTCCCCCCTCGTGCATTCTTTGAGGGTGATCTAGTTTTACAATATGACCAAGCTAATGATAAGCTCGGGGTAGGCAAGTTCGAGCCCATATGGCATGGGCACTACATTGTGAAATGTGTTTTGCAAAAAGGGGCCTATGAGCTTATCGATTATGAAGGCAATCCTTTGGACAAGCCTCAAAATGGGCTTTACCTCAAAAAGTACTATGCTTAGGTCATCTTGCATGGTTACTTGTGTACTTTAGTGTGTCATTCATTTTTGTGTAGTTTGGTGTGTTAGTTCTCAAACATCTTTCTTGTTTACTATGTTTTCCTTGCTTTGTAGATGTTTGTGACTTCCCACATCGGTTTTGCTAATAATGCTTATCGTAGTACTCGGAACCTATCCTCCATAGCATGGGTTATTTATGACCTTCAAGGCGAGTTGATTGATCTTCAACGTATCGATTTAGGTCATAAAACCAACAACATTGTTGAATATACTGTGGTCATCAGACTGTTGTCAGAATCCATTGCTCTTGACATTTGAGAGTTGGTTGTTAACCTGGATTCACAACTTGTCGTCCTTCAACTCAACGGGAAATATTCCGTCAAAATCCCTCAGAAATTTAGAATGTATCTCCATATTCATCTACTGGAAAGGCATTTTAGTTATATTACATATCATCATATTCTTAGATGCATGAATACAATGACAGATGCATTAGCTAATTATGTGTTGGATAGACATTTGTAAAACATGTGAAAAGATAAAAAAAATCGTTTGTACCAGAGTAAGAAAGGAAATACATCATATAGAAATATATATATATATATAATGATAATGTTTTTGATACATCAAAACCCAAAAAAAAATATGTGTATCCAAAATAACATTGCCAACTCACAAGCCTCAAAACTGTGAACACTGGATCTAGGAACTAATCAGCATGGTGATCATGGTAGCATGACATAGCTCATGCAACAAGAGTCAAAAATCGGTGAATCCGATCTGATACTCTTACTATGTGTCTTTGGTACTGGTGAGGGATGTCTCCTTCCCAAGCATACTTTGGGATACCACGAGTCAACCCCTCAAGGTTCCTTGTGATCTCCTCCTCATTGTTAATACCCTCTTGATAAGGAGAGAAGACATCAACCTACTAAGTGGCATCCCTAGTTATTGGATACATCCAAGCAAGACGCTATGGTCCAATGTCTGCATTAACAAAGCAAAATTTTATAAAAACATATATATCAAAAAAAATTAAAATATCACAAAATTTAAAAAAAAAAAATTGATTTTTTACCTTCATTTTCAAAATCCCCTCCATCTGGTAGCAGCATGTCCAGATCTCCACGAAAGTTAGTGCCACTGTATGGCGAGTCCTCTAGGGCGATCTTTTCTAATCGTAGCCATGAAAATAAGGTAGTATTGTACGACATGTGTTGGCCCCTAGTGATCCTAGGCATCAAACGACTCTAATGGGCCATCTGCAGGTCATGTGGCATGCGAGGATCTACCTCATTCAACCAGTACTGAAACAACAACACCCATTCCAAGAAAAATGTCAATAGTATGGATCCAAGGAAAAATTGCTTCAGATTCCCTGCCTTAGCTTTGGTCAGATGGCATTTTATGTTGATATTCATGGCTTCAACCCAATGGAAGATTGTCGGGGTTGTGCAATCAATGGCATATAGGAATTTCAACTTATTAGTCTCATGCACTTCTTGAGACACCGCAACTCTGTTGACAGTCAATGGTAGCACTCTCAGTGTCAAATCTTGGACAGTGGCAATCTCAATGTTGCCACTCTTGGATTTGAGGGCTTCAGAGCAATGTTCGGCAAGCAGCATAGACTGACTGGTTCCCCCCTCCGAGATAGTCTTCTGATGAAATATATGTATGAATTTTCTAACTCCAGCTCCTGGTCACCAATGATGAATATTTCCTGATTTATGTCATAGAGACTAATAAGGTACTGAAGCAACTCAGGTTGGGCTTGAATACCTGGAGGGAGAAATAATTTGAGGAGCCCACAGTCCTTGAAAGTGTTTAGGCAATTTGGATCATTCAGTGCCTAGGTGTCCACATCCTCATGCTCAAGTTCTTTCCATTCTACCATTCTCGATGATTCTTTCGTGCAAAAACCATATATTTAAATCAGTAATCATTTTTGACCCATAAATTTCAAATTCTAACGGTGGTTTTGATGGGAAATCATTTTTTTACTATTCACGGTGTTGGTGTGCTTCTTTTAAAAATAGTTGCACCAACAACATGATAGGCCATTTTAATTATCCTCGGTCAACACGATTCTACGCCCAGGAGTTGTACCAACCAAGGCCGAAAAACTTTTGACAAATCCTCCCTCAAAAATCCTAAAAATCGTTAAAAATATGAATAAATGGTATGAAAATGAAGCTTAGGGCTTTCAATCTAACCTATAACTAGTGGCTCGGCGAATGACCTCCTGGATCTCTCGCAATTTGCTCCGAAACAATTAGGGAAAAAGTGAGTAAAAAGTCTTTCACAGCAAGATAAAATAGTAAATGGTAGAAAATGTTTACTTTTCCTCCCTTTATTTAGTTTTTTCATGAAATATTAAGTTTTGTAAATATTTTGACCTATTTTGGCTCAGGAATTGGATAATCCACTTTACATTTTTGCATAGTGATAGGTGATGGATGTTCGACAATGATGCTGAGTCATGTTTCAGTTCTTTTCTCGACTCATAAAACGGATATGAAAATATTTCCAAGCATTTTTCCCTTTTGACTCGTAAAAGAGAATAAAAAGGGGGGTCTACTTTCAAGCTCTTTTCCGACCCTTTAAAAGTGAAAAGATAGCCGAGCCCTTGTCGTTTCGAACTCGTTAATAGATGCAAAAGGTGGTGCACCCTGTATAAGTTTACTCCTTTCTCAGGCTGGGATGCACTATTTACAAAAAAGGAATTCCTTGACTAAAATGGTCAAGTGGTTCTCTCAAGTATTGTTTTCTACCTTTTCGGGCTTGAGAGACACAAATGTATGAAAAGGGACCATGTGGAGTTTTCTTTTCCATGTCTTTTTCAAACTCTCTAAACATGAAAAAGACACTAAGTTACACATTTGTCAGACTCGTTACAATATTAAACGATATCAGATTCATCAACATGACAAACATGAGCTTCTCCTTCCTAGGGCTCATTAAACTTACTAGGTTAGATTTGTCCAAATGATGAGCTTACAATGCAAGCATATGCAATCCCCTTCAAGCTTGCGATTAAAAAATAATTGGGGTACTTGCTAGAAATGGTGGGGGAAAATTTGGAAATCTAATCAGTTGTGTCGGTAGCTTGCTCTTGAACATGACACTTTCTCCTTCGTGTCGGGTTACGATATCCTCCTTTGTATCATTGACATTCCTGGGTTGGGCCATTAATTTTTGCCTTCCATTTTATCTTTGCCATGTCATCATGACCAGTAATCCTATGGATCCAAAAGCTGCCAACTTCCCGTTGTGTCGCTGATATGTTCAAGAGTTTCCCTTCTACAGTTACACTTACCTCTGATTCTCTTTATCATCCAAAATCATTTTGCATCCCTTTGTCTTGTGTCGATGATATGGGATACATTATGGCCCTCCTTCGACATAGTCACTTCCAGTCGGCTTCAACTCATTATCCAGGAAGTTGACCAAGAGACTCATTCCCAGTACCTTAGAGCTTGCATGCCCTAATAGCAATTTCTTCACACTTGACGACAAGTTAACATCATTGGCTTTCGATCGAGTGATTTCATACATGTTATACTTCAATTCCTCTATTCACATTCCATGGATTGTGTTGATAGTACCTTGAGGACCATTGTCATTATTGGTGATTTCTCTCGTGCTTGTTAACATTTTACATCATTGGTCGGTAATTAAGTGACTTCTAGCATGTTCGACGTCAACACATCTATTCACATGTTAGAATTTGTACTTCAATCGGGTCGCATTGGAGCACAAGACCCTGGGCTCAGATTACAAAAGTCTAGGTTGCGAAGTAGTGAGACATGATTATGTTGATATACATGTCCCTCTCAGATGGATGGATGTGACCATACCATGAGTTATCATATGTGATCCTTCTCATTATTGGATGCCTGAGACCAAACCTTAGTTTTGAAATGATCCTCTTTATCAGATGGCTACGCCCATACCTGGATCCATTTACATGACCATTCTAGATGCTTGGGTCTATACCACAATTCATGTATCATTTGATAGATTTTTCAGTTATGTGTATGTATCTGTACATGCTTGCAAGTGTTCTGATGATAGACTTGGTTCCCCGCACTGATTCATAAAGTATTTTATCCCTCACTCTAGTTCGTCCTTCACACTTTAGCGGGCATCTGTTACACAGCATTTTGTCACTATCCCTATACTCCCCATTCCTTGATCCTAGAGGACCTCTATAGTGAACCCTACATGCTTTCCCTTTATGAAGAAACTCTCATTGTGTCCCTCTTCATGAGCAGAACAATTCCCTCTTGCACCATTTCCCCAAAATCTTCTGTTTCTTCCCAGTTTACGAGACCGATGCTAATGACCCTTGTCCTCCTCGTGCCGATATGTAGGAATTAACAATGTCCCTAGCACTGACTGAAGTGATTGAGATTTTCTCCAGTCATGCCAGTCCTCTTATGGAAAGTCTTTTAAATAAGGAGTCGAAGCTTCCAGCTCTAGAAGCTTCGTAACAAAAGTTTGGTAAATGGTTTGGTCAGATGAGGTCAAGGATGTCAGTTTGGGCTCCTTTCCCCTATAAGGATGGAACTACCTCAAGAGATATGACCTTCTGCCATGAGAAGAGGATCCATCTTCCATCCATTCATGCTATATAAACCTCCCTTTTTCCCAAGCACAAGCTAGTGTTAATATTGGTGTGCTAGTGCTAATTAAGTTTGGAGTAAACAAAAAGTTATTCATAGTTGTAGCTCTCTAGTTGTGTGAGGGAGAAGTGTGAATTTGGCTTAGTGTGAAGCCTAAAGGGAAGATCCTTAAAACTATCGATGTTGAGGCCATCATGGAATGCTAATGGTAGTATGTGGGAACCTATTTTTGTTGAAGGAGAACGACAACGTCAAGACAATGGTTGTAATCTCTTCTCGATTCAATATATATGCAACTATCGAATGATTTCCTACATGATGTGTCATCTTACATTTTCATGGCTTAATGTTTCTTGACTTGTTAAGTAGGTTGAATTACAATCTTTCTATTATCATGGTTGTTGTTTGTTGTTGTTTACTTGTTTCAGGTGTTTAAAGAAGGAAACGAGAGATAGACGGAGTGAGCAAGCAAGGTCATCACCAAACAGGATAAGTGTACTAAGAGATAGGTCCTCTTAATTGGTTCTAAGCAAAGTAAATCTTCCATATAATGTATCGGTTGTGGCTAGACCTATTATCGGGCTAGAAGAATTGTTTATGTACGCACTCATAATTTTACTTCACCACAAATCATCATAATGCTTTCTCCATTAGCTCAGAGAAGTGAATGAAGAATTTTGCTGACAAACCATCTAGGCCCGAGCTTTTCTGTTTTGAAAAATACTCGAGTCTGTTTTATTTCATCTAAAGTGACTCGACAACATAGTTCTTCATTTTAAGCATTGTCAAATATGTTTCGATATTGGTTAAGTGCCCAAATCTTATCATTAAAGTCCCATTCTCCCTGGCTTGATAAAAATGCTAAAAAAAATTGACTACTTCTATTTGTATTTATGTGGTTGTATTTTTTATGTGCCCCTTCAAAGTGTCAATCTGCCATATGGTGATGGAGTTTTTGTGATGACAGGCATACCTCTAGAAAAACTTTGTGTTCTTGTCCCCTTCACACAACCAAGTTGCTATGCTCTTGATTTTCCAACTAATGTCCTGAATTTTGAGGATCTCGTTTTCACTCTTCTAACAATTTCAAATTGATGACCCCATTAATCTTTCCTTTCATTCTGGCTTCTTCCACAATCATCATAATACTTTCTCCCAATAGCTCAGAGAAGTGAATGAAGCATTCTACACACCAACCATCTCGGCCTGAGATATTCTCTTTTGAAAAAAGACGCAAAAGTCTGTTTTACTTCATCTAAAGTGACTCAACAGCATAGTTATTAATTTGCAATATTGTCAAACATGTTTGGATACTGGTTAAGTACCCAAAGCTTATCATTAAAGTCCACATTCCCCCTAGATTTATAAAAATGCTCAAGAAAATTGACTACTTCTATTTTTATATCTATGGTTGTATTTTTTATGTGCCCCTTCAAAGTCTCAATCTGCCATATGGTGATGGAGTTTTTGTGACTAGAGGCATACCTCTAGAAAAAAAATGTGTTTTTGTCCCCATCACACAACCAAGCTGCTTTGCTCTTGAGTCTCCAACTAATATCTTGAATTTTAAGGATTTCGTTTTTCACTCTTCTAAGAATTTCGAATTGATGGCCCCATTAATCTTTTCATTGATTCTGGCTTCTTCCATAATCATCATAATACTTTCTCCTATTATCTTAGAGAAGTGAATGAAGAATTACGTGGAGCAACCATCTGGGCCTGAGATTTTCTCTTTTGAAAAAGACCGAAGAGTCTATTTTACTTCATCTAAAGTGACTCGGCAACATAGTTCTTCATTTGTAGCATTGTCAAACATGTTTAGATATTAGTTAAGTGCCCAAATATTATCATTAAAGTCCACATTCTCCATAGATTTATAAAAATTCTCAAAAAAATTGACTACTTCAATTTGTATATCTGTGGTTATATTTTTTATTTGCCCCTTCAAAGTCTCAATCTACCATATGGTGATGGAGTTTTTGTGATGAGAGAAATACCTCCGGAAAAGCTTTGTGTTTTTGTCCCCATCATGTAACCAAGTTGCTCTACTCTTGAGTCTCCAACTAATGTCTTGAATTTGGTACTAGCATTATTGTGCACGAAATACCAAATTATCCTCATGTGAACCCGTTCATCAACGGCTCCACCCGGTGTGCCCTAGGAAGGCCACCGCTATCAAGGGTGAAATTAAAAACTTCTCAGAGCTGGATTCGTCTATCCCATCCCTCTTATAGATTGGGTGTCAAATATTGTCCCGGTGACGAAAAAACAAGGCACGATCCATGTTTGCGTTGATTATTGTGATCTCAATCATGCCAATCCTAAGGATAACTACCCTACTCCCTTCATTGATTAGATCATTGACAAATTACAACCAGATTAACATCACACTGGCCGATTAAGAAAAGAGAGCTTTTCTCTATCCATGGGGTACGTTCACATACAAAAAGCTTCCATTTTGGCCTTCGAAATGTTGGGGCTCCATTTCAGTGGGCAATGTCCTATGCATTCACAATATTCGCAACATCATCTAGCCTTACTTGGATGACCTTCTTGCTCATTCTCTTAAGTGCCAAGATCACCTTGACAATCTTTGGCAAATGTTTCTTCGTTGTAGACACTACAACATTTGATTAAACCAACACAAATGTGTTTTCTGCATAGAATCTGGATGACTCCTTGGCTTTATTGTTTCCAAGTACAATATTCACCTTGATCCACTTAAAGTCGAAGCGATTGTAAATTTACCCCTATGTCTTCATTACACCATCTCCAAAGCTTGCAGGGAAAGGCAAATTTTCTCCGTCATTTTATACCCAATTATGTTGGGCTAGCTATAGGATTTACCCAATTTCTCAAACAAGGAATGCCTTTTGCTTGGGATGAGGTTTCCCAAAAATCTTTCGATGGTCTCAAGGTTCTCCTCGTAAAAGCTCCTTTGTGGCATCCCATGGATTATCATCAAGATTACTTCCTTTACCTAGCTACAGCCCCTAGCACCATTTCTATGGTCTTGGTCAAGGATGACGATGAAGGAAACAAACATGTTATATACTACCTTAGTCGTAATATCCTTGACACTGAAAAACGTTATGCCCATGTCAAGAAGTTGGCTTTGGCTACTATCTAGGTTGTTCAACACTTTTGGCACTACATCCTCTTATGCACTAATATTTTGATTTCTGAATGCAACCCCATGACCTACATCCTCACTCGTCAGTTGCTGGGGGGCAAGTATTCTAAATGGATTGTCATCCTGCAAGAATTCGACTTGTTATTTACTACTGCCAAAGCGAAGAAGTCACTAGTTTTCACCGAGTTGATTTGTTCCCTTCCTTCTACGCCTCTCCCTACTGGTGCAGATGAAGAGCTTCCAAACGAGACCCTTTTCCTGATCAGTAGCCTTGATCCATGGTACTGTGATATCGTCATGTATCTCTAGATGTCCACATTCCTGTCCGCATTGACTAATAATGATCGTTGATGGATTCAGCATCACTCCCATCCATACCATATTATTGGCGATACTTTATATGTGTCAGTGTCGATTCAGTCCTCCTCCGATGCCTTATTATCGAGGAGGCTGAGAGACTTCTCAATGACTACCACTCCATGGCATGTGGTGGTCATATGTATGGCTATGCTACTACTCAAACAATCCTTTGCACTGGCTATTTCTGGCCATCAATTTTTAAGGACTGCATCCTTGATATTTGCAAGTGCCATGAATGCCAAATTTACAAATGCCAGATGCATGCTCCACCCACTCACTTACACCCCATCATTATTATTGGTCCTTTTGCCAAATGGGGCATTGACTATATGACATGTAACCCTTGTTCAGCCGGGGGGCATGGCTATATTATCGTTGTTGTGGATTGTTTCACCAAATGCGCCAAAGCAATGCCTACATACTCTGCAAACGGTAAAATGATGACTCAATTCCTTTTCAATCATGTTATTTTCCGGTTTGGCATACCTCAAGCCATTTCCATGGACCATGGCTCCCATTTCATATATTATTTGATGGCTAAGCTAACATCCACATTGGGTTTGCACCACGATTGCTCAACCCCATATTACCCTCAGGCCAATGGCCAAGTTGAAGCTGTGAACAAGGTTTTGGTTATGATGCTTGAGCATACTATTGGGATGCACAAGTCAAATTGGCATCTCATGATCTTTTCAGCTCTATGGACTTACCAAACCTCGACCAAAGATGTAACTGGTTTCACACCATTCTAGCTTTTCTATGGTTTGGAAGAAGCATTGGTGATTGAATGCGAGATTCCTTCACTCAAGCTAGCAGTCAAACTTCTCTCTGAAACATCACTTCAGGAAGAGAGCCTCTTATATTTAGAACGACTGAATGAGACTTGTCATCTCGCTACTTTGGTTATCAAAGCAAAAACGAAATGGGTCAAGTCCCATTTTGATCAGTCGGTCCCCCCTCGTGCATTCTTTGAGGGTGATCTAGTTTTACAATATGACCAAGCTAATGATAAGCTCGGGGTAGGCAAGTTCGAGCCCATATGGCATGGGCACTACATTGTGAAATGTGTTTTGCAAAAAGGGGCCTATGAGCTTATCGATTATGAAGGCAATCCTTTGGACAAGCCTCAAAATGGGCTTTACCTCAAAAAGTACTATGCTTAGGTCATCTTGCATGGTTACTTGTGTACTTTAGTGTGTCATTCATTTTTGTGTAGTTTGGTGTGTTAGTTCTCAAACATCTTTCTTGTTTACTATGTTTTCCTTGCTTTGTAGATGTTTGTGACTTCCCACATCGGTTTTGCTAATAATGCTTATCGTAGTACTCGGAACCTATCCTCCATAGCATGGGTTATTTATGACCTTCAAGGCGAGTTGATTGATCTTCAAGGTATCGATTTAGGTCATAAAACCAACAACATTGTTGAATATACTGTGGTCATCAGACTGTTGTCAGAATCCATTGCTCTTGACATTTGAGAGTTGGTTGTTAACCTGGATTCACAACTTGTCGTCCTTCAACTCAACGGGAAATATTCCGTCAGAATCCCTCAGAAATTTAGAATGTATCTCCATATTCATCTACTGGAAAGGCATTTTAGTTATATTACATATCATCATATTCTTAGATGCATGAATACAATGACAGATGCATTAGCTAATTATGTGTTGGATAGACATTTGTAAAACATGTGAAAAGATAAAAAAAATCGTTTGTACCATAGTAAGAAAGGAAATGCATCATATATCTATATATATATATATATAATGATAATGTTTGATACATCAAAACCCAAAAAAAAATATGTGTATCCAAAATAACATTGCCAACTCACAAGCCTCAAAACTCACAAGGCATCAAAAGACTCTAGTGGGCCATCTGCAGGTCATGTGGCATGCGAGGATCTACCTCATTCAACCAGTACTGAAACAACAACACCCGTTCCAAGAAAAATGTCAATAGTATGGATCCAAGGAAAAATTGCTTCAGATTCCCTGCCTTAGCTTTGGTCAGATGGCATTTTATGTTGATATTCATGGCTTCAACCCAATGGAAGATTGTCGGGGTTGTGCAATCAATGGCATATAGGAATTTCAACTTATTAGTCTCATGCACTTCTTGAGACACCGCAACTCTGTTGACAGTCAATGGTAGCACTCTCAGTGTCAAATCTTGGACAGTGGCAATCTCAATGTTGCCACTCTTGGATTTGAGGGCTTCAGAGCAATGTTCGGCAAGCAGCATAGACTGACTGGTTCCCCCCTCCGAGATAGTCTTGTGATGAAATATATGTATGAATTTTCTAACTCCAGCTCCTGGTCACCAATGATGAATATTTCCGGATTTATGTCATATAGACTAATAAGGTACTGAAGCAACTCAGGTTGGGCTTGAATACCTGGAGGGAGAAATAATTTGAGGAGCCCACAGTCCTTGAAAGTGTTTAGGCAATTTGGATCATTCAGTGCCTAGGTGTCCACATCCTCATGCTCAAGTTCTTTCCATTCTACCATTCTCGATGATTCTTTCGTGCAAAAACCATATATTTAAATCAGTAATCATTTTTGACCCATAAATTTCAAATTCTAACGGTGGTTTTGATGGGAAATCATTTTTTTACTATTCACGGTGTTGGTGTGCTTCTTTTAAAAATAGTTGCACCAACAACATGATAGGCCATTTTAATTATCCTCGGTCAACACGATTCTACGCCCAGGAGTTGTACCAACCAAGGCCGAAAAACTTTTGACAAATCCTCCCTCAAAAATCCTAAAAATGGTTAAAAATATGAATAAATGGTATGAAAATGAAGCTTAGGGCTTTCAATCTAACCTATAACTAGTGGCTCGGCGAATGACCTCCTGGATCTCTCGCAATTTGCTCCGAAACAATTAGGGAAAAAGTGAGTAAAAAGTCTTTCACAGCAAGATAAAATAGTAAATGGTAGAAAATGTTTACTTTTCCTCCCTTTATTTAGTTTTTTCATGAAATATTAAGTTTTGTAAATATTTTGACCTATTTTGGCTCAGGAATTGGATAATCCACTTTACATTTTTGCATAGTGATAGGTGATGGATGTTCGACAATGATGCTGAGTCATGTTTCAGTTCTTTTCTCGACTCATAAAACGGATATGAAAATATTTCCAAGCATTTTTCCCTTTTGACTCGTAAAAGAGAATAAAAAGGGGGGTCTACTTTCAAGCTCTTTTCCGACCCTTTAAAAGTGAAAAGATAGCCGAGCCCTTGTCGTTTCGAACTCGTTAATAGATGCAAAAGGTGGTGCACCCTGTATAAGTTTACTCCTTTCTCAGGCTGGGATGCACTATTTACAAAAAAGGAATTCCTTGACTAAAATGGTCAAGTGGTTCTCTCAAGTATTGTTTTCTACCTTTTCGGGCTTGAGAGACACAAATGTATGAAAAGGGACCATGTGGAGTTTTCTTTTCCATGTCTTTTTCAAACTCTCTAAACATGAAAAAGACACTAAGTTACACATTTGTCAGACTCGTTACAATATTAAACGATATCAGATTCATCAACATGACAAACATGAGCTTCTCCTTCCTAGGGCTCATTAAACTTACTAGGTTAGATTTGTCCAAATGATGAGCTTACAATGCAAGCATATGCAATCCCCTTCAAGCTTGCGATTAAAAAATAATTGGGGTACTTGCTAGAAATGGTGGGGGAAAATTTGGAAATCTAATCAGTTGTGTCGGTAGCTTGCTCTTGAACATGACACTTTCTCCTTCGTGTCGGGTTACGATATCCTCCTTTGTATCATTGACATTCCTGGGTTGGGCCATTAATTTTTGCCTTCCATTTTATCTTTGCCATGTCATCATGACCAGTAATCCTATGGATCCAAAAGCTGCCAACTTCCCGTTGTGTCGCTGATATGTTCAAGAGTTTCCCTTCTACAGTTACACTTACCTCTGATTCTCTTTATCATCCAAAATCATTTTGCATCCCTTTGTCTTGTGTCGATGATATGGGATACATTATGGCCCTCCTTCGACATAGTCACTTCCAGTCGGCTTCAACTCATTATCCAGGAAGTTGACCAAGAGACTCATTCCCAGTACCTTAGAGCTTGCATGCCCTAATAGCAATTTCTTCACACTTGATGACAAGTTAACATCATTGGCTTTCGATCGAGTGATTTCATACATGTTATACTTCAATTCCTCTATTCACATTCCATGGATTGTGTTGATAGTACCTTGAGGACCATTGTCATTATTGGTGATTTCTCTCGTGCTTGTTAACATTTTACATCATTGGTCGGTAATTAAGTGACTTCTAGCATGTTCGACGTCAACACATCTATTCACATGTTAGAATTTGTACTTCAATCGGGTCGCATTGGAGCACAAGACCCTGGGCTCAGATTACAAAAGTCTAGGTTGCGAAGTAGTGAGACATGATTATGTTGATATACATGTCCCTCTCAGATGGATGGATGTGACCATAACATGAGTTATCATATGTGATCCTTCTCATTATTGGATGCCTGAGACCAAACCTTAGTTTTGAAATGATCCTCTTTATCAGATGGCTACGCCCATACCTGGATCCATTTACATGACCATTCTAGATGCTTGGGTCTATACCACAATTCATGTATCATTTGATAGATTTTTCAGTTATGTGTATGTATCTGTACATGCTTGCAAGTGTTCTAATGATAGACTTGGTTCCCCGCACTGATTCATAAAGTATTTTATCCCTCACTCTAGTTCGTCCTTCACACTTTAGCGGGCATCTGTTACACAGCATTTTGTCACTATCCCTATACTCCCCATTCCTTGATCCTAGAGGACCTCTATAGTGAACCCTACATGCTTTCCCTTTATGAAGAAACTCTCATTGTGTCCCTCTTCATGAGCAGAACAATTCCCTCTTGCACCATTTCCCCAAAATCTTCTGTTTCTTCCCAGTTTACGAGACCGATGCTAATGACCCTTGTCCTCCTCGTGCCGATATGTAGGAATTAACAATGTCCCTAGCACTGACTGAAGTGATTGAGATTTTCTCCAGTCATGCCAGTCCTCTTATGGAAAGTCTTTTAAATAAGGAGTCGAAGCTTCCAGCTCTAGAAGCTTCGTAACAAAAGTTTGGTAAATGGTTTGGTCAGATGAGGTCAAGGATGTCAGTTTGGGCTCCTTTCCCCTATAAGGATGGAACTACCTCAAGAGATATGACCTTCTGCCATCAGAAGAGGATCCATCTTCCATCCATTCATGCTATATAAACCTCCCTTTTTCCCAAGCACAAGCTAGTGTTAATATTGGTGTGCTAGTGCTAATTAAGTTTGGAGTAAACAAAAAGTTATTCATAGTTGTAGCTCTCTAGTTGTGTGAGGGAGAAGTGTGAATTTGGCTTAGTGTGAAGCCTAAAGGGAAGATCCTTAAAACTATCGATGTTGAGGCCATCATGGAATGCTAATGGTAGTATGTGGGAACCTATTTTTGTTGAAGGAGAACGACAACGTCAAGACAATGGTTGTAATCTCTTCTCGATTCAATATATATGCAACTATCGAATGATTTCCTACATGATGTGTCATCTTACATTTTCATGGCTTAATGTTTCTTGACTTGTTAAGTAGGTTGAATTACAATCTTTCTATTATCATGGTTGTTGTTTGTTGTTGTTTACTTGTTTCAGGTGTTTAAAGAAGGAAACGAGAGATAGACGGAGTGAGCAAGCAAGGTCATCACCAAACAGGATAAGTGTACTAAGAGATAGGTCCTCTTAATTGGTTCTAAGCAAAGTAAATCTTCCATATAATGTATCGGTTGTGGCTAGACCTATTATCGGGCTAGAAGAATTGTTTATGTACGCACTCATAATTTTACTTCACCACAAATCATCATAATGCTTTCTCCATTAGCTCAGAGAAGTGAATGAAGAATTTTGCTGACAAACCATCTAGGCCCGAGCTTTTCTGTTTTGAAAAATACTCGAGTCTGTTTTATTTCATCTAAAGTGACTCGACAACATAGTTCTTCATTTTAAGCATTGTCAAATATGTTTCGATATTGGTTAAGTGCCCAAATCTTATCATTAAAGTCCCATTCTCCCTGGCTTGATAAAAATGCTAAAAAAAATTGACTACTTCTATTTGTATTTATGTGGTTGTATTTTTTATGTGCCCCTTCAAAGTGTCAATCTGCCATATGGTGATGGAGTTTTTGTGATGACAGGCATACCTCTAGAAAAACTTTGTGTTCTTGTCCCCTTCACACAACCAAGTTGCTATGCTCTTGATTTTCCAACTAATGTCCTGAATTTTGAGGATCTCGTTTTCACTCTTCTAACAATTTCAAATTGATGACCCCATTAATCTTTCCTTTCATTCTGGCTTCTTCCACAATCATCATAATACTTTCTCCCAATAGCTCAGAGAAGTGAATGAAGCATTCTACACACCAACCATCTCGGCCTGAGATATTCTCTTTTGAAAAAAGACGCAAAAGTCTGTTTTACTTCATCTAAAGTGACTCAACAGCATAGTTATTAATTTGCAATATTGTCAAACATGTTTGGATACTGGTTAAGTACCCAAAGCTTATCATTAAAGTCCACATTCCCCCTAGATTTATAAAAATGCTCAAGAAAATTGACTACTTCTATTTTTATATCTATGGTTGTATTTTTTATGTGCCCCTTCAAAGTCTCAATCTGCCATATGGTGATGGAGTTTTTGTGACTAGAGGCATACCTCTAGAAAAAAAATGTGTTTTTGTCCCCATCACACAACCAAGCTGCTTTGCTCTTGAGTCTCCAACTAATATCTTGAATTTTAAGGATTTCGTTTTTCACTCTTCTAAGAATTTCGAATTGATGGCCCCATTAATCTTTTCATTGATTCTGGCTTCTTCCATAATCATCATAATACTTTCTCCTATTATCTTAGAGAAGTGAATGAAGAATTACGTGGAGCAACCATCTGGGCCTGAGATTTTCTCTTTTGAAAAAGACCGAAGAGTCTATTTTACTTCATCTAAAGTGACTCGGCAACATAGTTCTTCATTTGTAGCATTGTCAAACATGTTTAGATATTAGTTAAGTGCCCAAATATTATCATTAAAGTCCACATTCTCCATAGATTTATAAAAATTCTCAAAAAAATTGACTACTTCAATTTGTATATCTGTGGTTATATTTTTTATTTGCCCCTTCAAAGTCTCAATCTACCATATGGTGATGGAGTTTTTGTGATGAGAGAAATACCTCCGGAAAAGCTTTGTGTTTTTGTCCCCATCATGTAACCAAGTTGCTCTACTCTTGAGTCTCCAACTAATGTCTTGAATTTGGTACTAGCATTATTGTGCACGAAATACCAAATTATCCTCATGTGAACCCGTTCATCAACGGCTCCACCCGGTGTGCCCTAGGAAGGCCACCGCTATCAAGGGTGAAATTAAAAACTTCTCAGAGCTGGATTCGTCTATCCCATCCCTCTTATAGATTGGGTGTCAAATATTGTCCCGGTGACGAAAAAACAAGGCACGATCCATGTTTGCGTTGATTATTGTGATCTCAATCATGCCAATCCTAAGGATAACTACCCTACTCCCTTCATTGATTAGATCATTGACAAATTACAACCAGATTAACATCACACTGGCCGATTAAGAAAAGAGAGCTTTTCTCTATCCATGGGGTACGTTCACATACAAAAATCTTCCATTTTGGCCTCCGAAATGTTGGGGCTCCATTTCAGTGGGCAATGTCCTATGCATTCACAATATTCGCAACATCATCTAGCCTTACTTGGATGACCTTCTTGCTCATTCTCTTAAGTGCCAACATCACCCTGACAATCTTTGGCAAATGTTTCTTCGTTGTAGACACTACAACATTTGATTAAACCAACACAAATGTGTTTTCTGCATAGAATCTGGATGACTCCTTGGCTTTATTGTTTCCAAGTACAGTATTCACCTTGATCCACTTAAAGTCGAAGCGATTGTAAATTTACCCCTATGTCTTCATTGCACCATCTCCAAAGCTTGTAGGGAAAGGCAAATTTTCTCCGTCATTTTATACCCAATTATGTTGGGCTAGCTATGGGATTTACCCAATTTCTCAAACAAGGAATGCCTTTTGCTTGGGATGAGGTTTCCCAAAAATCTTTCGATGGTCTCAAGGTTCTCCTCCTAAAAGCTCCTTTGCGGCATCCCATGGATTATCATCAAGATTACTTCCTTTACCTAGCTACAGCCCCTAGCACCATTTCTATGGTCTTGGTCAAGGATGACGATGAAGGAAACAAACATGTTATATACTACCTTAGTCGTAATATCCTTGACACTGAAAAACGTTATGCCCATGTCAAGAAGTTGGCTTTGGCTACTATCTAGGTTGTTCAACACTTTTGGCACTACATCCTCTTATGCACTAATATTTTGATTTCTGAATGCAACCCCATGACCTACATCCTCACTCGTCAGTTGCTGGGGGGCAAGTATTCTAAATGGATTGTCATCCTGCAAGAATTCGACTTGTTATTTACTACTGCCAAAGCGAAGAAGTCACTAGTTTTCACCGAGTTGATTTGTTCCCTTCCTTCTACGCCTCTCCCTACTGGTGCAGATGAAGAGCTTCCAAACGAGACCCTTTTCCTGATCAGTAGCCTTGATCCATGGTACTGTGATATCGTCATGTATCTCTAGATGTCCACATTCCTGTCCGCATTGACTAATAATGATCGTTGATGGATTCAGCATCACTCCCATCCATACCATATTATTGGCGATACTTTATATGTGTCAGTGTCGATTCAGTCCTCCTCCGATGCCTTATTATCGAGGAGGCTGAGAGACTTCTCAATGACTACCACTCCATGGCATGTGGTGGTCATATGTATGGCTATGCTACTACTCAAACAATCCTTTGCACTGGCTATTTCTGGCCATCAATTTTTAAGGACTGCATCCTTGATATTTGCAA
>APFE030826935.1:3890-18689 GCA_000404065.3 Pinus taeda | reverse complement strand
CCTAACTACTACCAGACCAGACATTTCGTTTGAAGTTGGAATCCTCTCCAAGTTTATGCAAAAGCCTTGTGAGGGACATTGGTCTACTGCAAAAAGAGTTCTAAGGTACTTGAAGGGAACTGAAGACTTTGGAATCAAGTATACACAGGTGGACGACTTCAGCTTGATTGGATACTCCGATTCAAACTTCGATGGAGACAAAGAAACTAGGGTATCTACTTCAGGATATGCTATGAGTCTTGGATCGGGAGCTGTCTCCTGGAGATCACGCAAACAATCAGTTCTAGCAGATTCCACAACAGAAGCAGAATACGTGGCAGCAGCTGAAGCAACAAAAGAAATTGTGTGGCTCATGAAAATTCTTGAAGATTTGCAGGTAAAACAAGTACAATCAACTCCACTCATGATTGACGATACCTCTGCAATAAAGTTGGCCAAGAACCCAAAGTTCCATGATCGAACGAAGCACATCAATACTAAATATCATCTAATTCGACATCATGTTGAGGCCAAAACAATCTATCTCCGTCATTGTTCCACAAATGAGTAAATTGCAGACATCTTCACCAAAGCGCTTGGAAGAGAAAAGCTTGAATGATTCAGAATGATGCTTGGACTCACCAACATCCCTTCAGATTAGGGGGGGAATGTTGACACCTAATCCTCATGATTGGGTAAATATATGTAAATAGATAAATAAGTAATATGAACAGTTATCGGGAGATGAACTGAACAGTCGCTCCCTCATGTATATAATGAAGACCTACCTGATGGAATAAGACACACGAATCATTTTTGCCTTGTGGAGTTACTGTCTGGCCTGACATTGTATAAATTGGGTTTTTTGGGAAAATTTATTTTTATTTGTACAAGCGAAATCTCTCAAGGGATCAAATAAAATAGTAAACTTTTGAACCCTTAAAACCCCAGACATCTAGGGTTTTTGAGCCCATTTTTGCAGGTTGCTTATTTTCAAATTGGGGAATAAACCCATTTTTGGAAGGCCCTAGCCCTTAGCCAACCTAAAAGGCTAGTGTTTGGGACCTATTTTGCAAGCATTAAGAAGGTCGTAAACTCTACAAGGGCTAGATCTCATTGCAAACAAGGGTTTCTTCAAGGGATTGACATTTTATCTCTAATAATTTGTGATTGCAGCGTCATAAAGGTCCGATCTTTGGGCTTTGAGCTAACATTTTGCAAGTGCAGGTGTTGAGGACTCTCACATCTCCAAACTTAGCATAGGCCATTAGGCCTTGGGGTTTGTTTCTATTGCCTTCATCTCTCATTTTAATTGATGGCATAATTTATATCAGATCTGATATATTGATATAACAGTGGCATAATCATCATAATACAAGCCTAAAGAACCCACACATTAAGCTAATAACTCATACAAGACATCAAAATAAACTACAAGAGTTTGAACTATCGATTTTATTGTTTTATGTTGGCTGTCACATAATTTTCAAGGTCTAATTTGAAATTGCAGAGGTCTGATCTGAAAGTTTCAGGTCTGATATAATTGTTACAACAGTGTATTCAGGTCATAAAAACACATCAAATAAGTTTAAATTCATTAACAAGTCACTTAAGGCATTGAACATTAATCTTGTGGTTACATTGATTGCATATAAGTTATTTTTTTAGGACTGTTGGCAATTTTCAGATTAATATAGCCATTTATGCAGTCATATAAACCAATGTGGAAAAAGTCGAAGTCGAGATTAAATCAGCAAGGGTCCAAAAGTTGAAAAAGTCGTTAAAGTCGGGAATTTTTCGAAAAAGTCGGCAAAATTAAATGGCCAGCCAAAAAAAAAAAAAAAATCGGGATTTAATCGGCCAGCCAAAAAAATCAAAAAATCGGGATTTAATCGGGATTTATTCCCGACTTTTTCCACACTGATATAAACTAAATAAGAATCATCAAAATTGACTAAATATCATCTAAAAATCACTCAAATTGATTAGCTAATCACTGGAGCTTATTTGACATTAATATTTAGGCACCTTGTTGGTTTATTAAAGACCGAATCACTAATTTTCTGAGTTATTGCAGATCTGATATACATCATTTTAAGGTCTGACCTGAGCATAATAAATATGATCTTTAGTGTCTAAGTAGTCTTATAATCAAATGAATATTATTGGAAGTTAAATACACTGATTTTCTAGCTTATATTTGGCATCTTGCATCACTTCTTGACTGCTGATATAAAATAGCAGACCTCTAAATACAAGGTTGCAGCGATAATAAATCACATATAAGTCTCTAAAATTGGGAAAGGAAATTTTACAATTCATAATCATTAAAGGTTGAAATGATTTGGTCTTAATTTTAGTCATTGGCATCTTTTACACTCTTGCATTCACACAAGAGCACTAATCAAGTTGATAAATGTTTATTTGGCCAATTGCTCTAAGTGACATTGTGGATTAATTCTCTTAATTTCTCATTGTCATTACTATCATTGAGTGGAGTCATTGCTCATTATTAAATTGGATATCTCTTTTGGATGTTATTCTGATCATAATTGTGATAAGAGATTTAAATTTCTCTCTTGTATCTAAGTGGCATATTGGTGATTTATTGATTATAATCTTGGAGATTGTTAACTGTCTTGAGTAGCATTAATCTTGCCTTTGAGCAATTGTCTATTTATATTACTGCCACATTTCTCTATCACTATTAAGCTTGAACACTTTCTCTTGTGGTTGAGATTTTATTCATATATTGTTCAATTACTTTATTGTTCTTAATTGAAAATCATTGTCATTAAGTACTTAACAAATTAAGTAATCTCACCTTAAGAGCATTCATCTCTTGCAGTTGCATACTAGGGCTAGCCTCTTGCATTAATAATTTACCTCCAAACATAACTTAGTTGATAGAGAATAGAACCACCTTTCTCAATTCATCTTGAGGGGCTTAGCACCTCTTTAGTGGTTAACATGGTGACTTTGCAGTCGTCAGAGCCACAATATTTGTAGTGCCGGAGGCATCGGGTGGTTAGAACACAAGGGGAGGTATTGTTAATCAAGAATCTGCTTGTTTCCCGTTGGATTCTATCCCACAACCTACTTTAGAGGCTAGATTCAAAATAGTTAAGAGGAAGGATACATCTAGAATAGGCATATAATTAAAAGCAATCAAGATTCTTGCATCACATCTAGATTCTAGGATTTGCATAGCATATAAGGTAGATAAGCATTTAAGCAATGGTTGTTCATCTGGTCATTTGGTCCTTAATTGATCTAAAAGAAAGTAAGTTGACTCCATAAGGAACTGGTCTCACATCTAAATCTAATCTAATCTATAAACTTGCAAAATCAACCAAGTGGTTAGGCCATTCAATCATGTCTCCCCGACTTGTTGGTTTCCAACTTGTCTCTCATTTCCTTCTTTCATAGGGACTAACCCCATAGCCTACTGTTGGGAGACAACTAGAATGGAGAGGTTAGGAATCGGGGTGATAGACCCCGACCTGAGTCTTTTTTGCATCATGCCTTTACAGTCTGAGCAACAACATTTTTTTGCATCGTTGTCAGGAACCAATTTATTGGGCTTTGGCATTACGACAATTATCATCACTCTTCTTAATATGCTAATCAGTTTCATCTTCCTTATCCCACCAATGCCACACAACATTTTTTGGCGTCATTATATCTCTTCATATTTTCATCACCTTATCTTTCTTCCTCTCACTAATCTTTTGATCTCTTCTATCTGCACCTTTAGCACTTGGACATTTAGGTTGGTTTCCTGTTTGGATGGAAACTCCACTTATTCATCCATATACAAGAGCTTACTCTAGAAGAAATATTGGTAGCTTGTTCAAACTCGCTCTCAGAACTTGGTTGAACAAACTACATTCTAGTAAGCATCCATTTTTTCTCAAGTAGGAAGCCCTCACTAATATTCATTTGCTTCTCCCTAACTAACTTTTCGATTTTTGCCTTGTGGGTTTTAGAGGTAGATTCATTTTCAAGTGGCGACTCTATTTCTTTCATTTCTTACAAGAATTTCTGCTGGAAGCTTGCTTTTTGTGGATCTCTTGTTTTTCTTGAACAAGGATCTCTCTCTGACATCCATTAGCTCCTTTTCTCCTTAAGCAATTCATCATGGATGACTTGTTCGCCCCTTTGCATTTTACTAACATTCCTCATGATATTCCGGAAAGGTCTCTTGACAGATTACCTTCTTTCACGGGTAATGATGCAACCATTCCTACAGATCGCATCAAAAGATTCACAACTTTCCTGCAAAGATATGCTCATGCGACTGCATATAATCACGAAGACGTCAAGATGCAACTTTTTGTCCTTTCTTTAATATCCCCATTTTTGTGGGCATGGGAATTTTGCTCAATTTTGGTAATATTAACTAAAAGGGGCGACTAGTATTTTGGAGAAAGATGGCAAGTATTATTTTATTGCAGATTGGCGGCAAATTATTATTTTATTAAAATGGTGGAAAAAGTAACTAGGTGGAAAAATGGCCCCCACGAATAAAAATATTAAAAAGAGTCTAGAAAGATGGAGAGAAACTATAAAAGGAGGGACTCATTCTGTGGATCATCTTTTGACTATTACACTTAACACTTCATCTTATCTTGGAGTTGTTTAGCACAAGGGTAGAGTGTTGTTTAGCACAGGAATTCCAGGCAAAATTCCACCCCATCTTCGAAGGACTTCGAGTGCCTCCCTAGTTGGGAATTCAAAGAGTCCATTGTTGGGCTTTCATAGAGCTTCATTGACAGCAATATTCCCAACTTTGCATATTTTCTGAGCGTAGAGGCAATTTGAGTTATTCCTTATGGTCTAACAGATAGCGAGTTGGAGTCTCAGTTATTTGCAGGAATATTTTCCTAGTTGGAGCCAGGAATTTTGTGGTGATTTTCCAAGGATAGAGAGCAACAAAACTATGGGACGAAATTCTCTTCATTTGGAAGTGCACAGGGGTTTCTAGCTTAGCCTACACAAGGGAAGAAGGGAGAAGAATTGTGGAGAGATAAGGGTCGGAGATTGGAGGTATACCTCAAGGGAGAATTTATCCAGTGGTAGATTTGGTCATTATTCTGTGATATCAAATTGTGGGGCATTTTCTGGTCAGATTGGGCAATTTTCACTTGTTGGGGGTCACCAGGGGTCGATCAATTCAGCCCAATTGAATGAGCACCAATGCCACCGCTAAGAGATCTTGTTGACATCGGGCCACAAATATTTGAGTGTATCAATCCCAACATGCCTCTTGCTCTGTTGTCACTTCTAGGAAAAGTTGCCTTAGCGTATTTCCCTAGTACGCATCCTCTGCTTACATCATCATCCTCAGTACTGAGGACTAGAACTCCTGTAACAGACTCTTTGTGCATCCTCAGTATTCCATGGTGTAAGTGTTCCATTCCCCTGTGCCATTGTTCATTCAGCTCCTTTTCACCATTATGATTACTGCTTATCAGTGCCATTGGAGATTCAAGCTGCAATCTATACAATTTGTTGCTTCGAGCTCCAATTTGTCTCATCTTCTTCCAACTGGGATGTTTGACATACACCTTCCTTCTAATGAAGCATACACCGTACCCCTTATCCTATAATTGTGACAATGAAATCAAATTCATTCCTAACCCCGACACATGCAGCACATTAGTGGCTCTTATGCTGGTTCCTGCTTCCGTCTGAAACACTATGGTGCCTCTCCCTACTGGAGTACACTTCGTTCTGTTTCCCATAGTGGTTTGGAAGTCCATCTGCTCTTCTTGATAGCCCAAAGAACAGAAAACCCAAAAATAATGTGTGCAAGAAATGAAACTAAAAACCCTAACTAAATAATTACAATATTCACAAACTGCAGACTCTAAAATAGCCAGATTTTTCGTTATGCCACAAATATTTTCAGAATTTTAATTTAATGTGAAATGCTTCAGAAAAACCCTTCATGCATTCATAAAAAATTTCAAATGATAAGCCCGGGATCAAGAACTGGTTGGGATCTTTAAGAAATGCAATCCGGGAGATGGCTGGTTCAGCCAAGAACTTCCCCTAACGCCTGGTAAACTCAAAACTAAGATTTCCTACACAGCTTAAAATCAACCATTAACATAGAGGGAGAAAACAATAGTGAAATCCAAATCAAATGGAGATACCTGCCATTATATTTTAGAATCTAAACTATCATTCAAACCCCAGAGATCAGACAAGATACCTGTGCCTGAATCAATCTTCATCACGCTGAAATCAATAGCTGAAAATGAAATTATGCAGAAAAATAAAACATCTTACAACATTTCCAAAAGAGTAACACCAGCAAGATTTCAACCCCAAAGTCTTTCTTTATTGCACAAAAATGACTACAAGAGAGCTTGCTTTAGCATCAGACTCTAAAATCAAATCTGATCTCAAATGACCCCTAACACCCTATTTAAAGGAAAAGTTCCCAACAGCTAGTTCGAGTGATCCATGTCAAAATGATCTTGACCGTCGATGAGGATCAAAATCCCTTTTAATCTCATCCGTCAAATTTTTAAATGCACTTTAATATTAAAAAATTAAAATTTTGCATTTATTTTCTCAAAAATTGACTTATTATATTTTATTATTTTTTTTTAAGATTTTTTATTTAATTATTTAATTTATTTAAATTTTTAAATTATTATTATTTTATTATTATTTTAATCTATATTTTTTAATTTTTTTTAATTAATTTTTTTTAATTTTTATTTTTGGATCCTCGAACTTAGCCTTTTGGAAAAATCACCTAGGACCTAGGACTTATGAGGGGATTTAAACATTTTCTAACCCTCAAGACACTTTACATCATGACTTTTACAATTTTACATCTCAAGGGGGAAAACCCATTTGACATAGACCCTCATGGACCACCCAGTTCTGCGGCACAAACATAATCTAGCAGATCAAGCAACTTGTAATAACCTAACCAAATAGTTAGAATTATTTCCAAATTGCTTTTACATAGGCTCGAAGCACACTAGGATTCCCCTAAGATTCTAATGAAAAAATTCATTTTGACTTTGGGGTTAGGCTGAAGGAAAACTCTGCCGATCATGGATCAGTGAGACAAAAAACCTTCCGGAACGTAGATTATCACTAGAAAATTAGGTTTACCTAGGCAATTTACATACATGACTCAGATTTGCTAAGCTTATTTACAATTTACACATGTAGACTGGGTTTACAACATAACATGATCAGGTCGACGATGACTGTCGAATGGCACGGACATGTCGATTAAGTGTTATCCCTTTTGTGAAAAAAGGGGGTGTACTACTATGGGTAGTTGACACGTAGTGGTCAACACACTGCTCCACCCTAGATGCTCCTACCCATCCCTGGATGTGATGGCCTAAAGTTGTGTCCATATTCGTTGGCCCACACCCGACGTGTATCATCACCTCCACCGTCGCATCACCATGCTCTCCGATGAGGGGATCTCCCCTCCAAACCCTCCCTGAGGTACCCAAGAAGTGAATCTCCCTAGGTACCAGTAGTGATGCCACCACTGCTCTGCCCCTCCATGTCCTTTGTTCCCCACACAAATGTGAAGAATCCCCAACTCCATACATGGCACTATCTGGTGACCTGCCAATGCCACCTCCTCCAACAAACTCCTACCAGAGTATGCTGGTCATCCTGTGATCCCATGCACAACCATCATACCAAAATGACCTAGGGAGTCTGTCCATAAACTGGTTGGCCACTGGTTCTGACTGAGACTCCCCTAGCGAATGTCCGTGCTCAACTGCCAAGCCAACTACACCACCACGGTCATAGTCAATCGACATATCCAGGGAATGATATGTAGTCCCACCTGGATCCAATTCTAGTATGGGCTTATGGTATCCCTAGTGCCCGAAAACTCCTACTGAACTTCACATCGGTCCACTACCATCTCCATAGCCCACTTCACTAGGTACCAACTCAAAATCTCTCACCCTACAATCCCAAGAGAGGGATCGAACTCCCATACATAGGACAAGCCCTCCATCCTGCGAATGTTGCACCCTGTGTCGCTCATGTCACCTCATCTCATCAGCCTGGTCAACACATAAAATATGTCGAGGTGGCTTTGCCTCTCCCTCTCTAAGGTGCAAAGGTAACTACTGACGCTACAAGCCCCATCTATGTATGTCTAAAGAGGGTTGCTTTGATGCTCTAATGTGCACTCTAGTTGTACCATTAGGGAATGCAACCATTTCCTAACGCGAGTCAGTTTGGCTGCTGACTCGAGACAAACCACTCTCATGCCTTCTAGCTCCTCTCTTTACTGTAGAATGACCTCTCCTACTGTCGTGGCCTCCTTTCTCAATGCTAGAAGGTCAGCCTGGAACTGATGAAACTGTCGTGGTTATCTATCACCTGCAGACTCGGTCACAACTCTGGATACCTAAACAACTATCAGCATCTCATCCATGGGTGGCACCTCCTCAATAGATGGCCCTATTTGTGTAGGCTCTATCCTCTCCGCCAAGGTGTCAACTGGGGCTATCAAAGAGGTATCTAATAAAGGTTACTCCTGCACCATACCAGGTATATCGATGCGATCCTCACCATCCTGTGGGCTCTTAACATCATGCTCAACCTCCTCCTCAGGCTCTCGATATCTAAAGCCAGGTCTCCACCAAGTAATAAAAGGTAATATTCCATGTCCTACCTGCTCCTTTTCAGGAGATCTGGTGCCCTGATTTTGTCGACTTTCCCCAGATGATGTACATGACTGCACCCCCACAACCTGCTCACCTCTAACGTCTCTATTGTAAGGGTGAGGATGGGTTTGGTCTATCACCCTCCTCAACTGAGCCAACCTCTCATCGTCCCAATGAATTCTACCCCAAGATTTCTGCATACTGGATTTCCCTTGAGTCATGGATTTGTCTACAGTTTCACTGGTCACTTTGCACTCATACCCAAGGCTTCCATGATCTTCTAGCTAGTTTCCCATAGCTAGGCCAAGATCATGCTCTGATACCACTATAATGTTCCAAACTTAAATAAACAGTGATATGAAAAACAAAATTGATTTGTGACACAGGAAATAAAAACAATCAGCAAATGCTTATTAAAACTAAAGAAGTAAGAAGCAGCTGAGCCATTTTATTAATGAATGGAGCAAGTACAATAATATGGAGAAATGCACCTAGGCTTGCCTCAAGGGAAAGCTTGATAGGACCCAAGTGATAAAACAATAATCTCGAAGTTGGAAATGGTTGCTCCTCTAATGCTCTGTGTTGTCCCTAGAAAGTTAGAAACTACACCGCTGGCTGGAAAGGAACTGTAAGAAACCCCGTCTCTGTTGCTCATAAAATTCTCAAACTTTATATCTAGGATCCTTGTCAAAAACTCAAAAAAACCAAGACAACGTTTGAGCTGAATCCAACCTCCCAAATTCGGCCTCCAATATCCCCTACGCAATCCCCAGCAATTTTGCACTTTCTACAAAGATACAGCTGAAAACCCCACCTATGGTACTCATAAATTATGAAATTTTATATCTGGGATCCTTGTCGAAAACCAAGAAAAACCCAAAAGTGATTTGGCCGGATTTTGAACTTTCAAAATCGACCTCCAATATCCCCCCACACCTTCCAAGCTGCTCCAAAACAACCTGCAATAAACCCCAACGAAATCCTCATCCAATCTCATGAAAATGCAGCAATCACTTCTCCAAACATTTCCCTTAACCTCCACGGTAAAGTTCAACCTCAAAGACTGATACTCTACCCTCCACGTGAACACCCAGTGCTACCTTTGCGTTGGCCCAGGAAGTGCGAAAATCAACCTACGAAGTAGCACACTCCTCCAGCTCCAAAACTTCTCCCAAATGCTAATAGTCCTTCTATGCCTCCTCTCCGAAAAATCCTTCACCCAAACTCCTCTGCAAGAAGCCACAAGCAAACTTGACCTCCTCTTCACTGTGTCTTCCAATAATACACACCACCTGGACATGGATGCAATCGCTGGGAATCACACTGAGATCCTCCTCTTGAAGAAATGAAAGAAAACCTTCCTTGGGTGGCATTCAAAGTCCCCCGAAGAAAGGGTGAACTCTTCGCTTGAAGAATTTGTGTTGAACAACAAGTTACTTGGCTAAACAGCTCGAGTGACCAAAGAGAAATCGATATTACCAAAAAGATGAATGTAACGAGGAGAGTTGTCTTCCTTATATAGATTTTGTGGAGCACTTTTCCCTCTAATTTTACCTCCATCGTGGGCCCTCACTTAACCACCTCCATGCAAAACGAACTAGGGAGTGTGTATTTCCCTAGTGTGGGTGGTCCCCATGTGTAATTTAACGACAATAAAATAACTTCTCCTAAGTCTAATCTCCTAATAAAAATCGAATGGGCCCCACCATCTCCAAAATTCGCCCCCAAAATGCAATAATTAGTCTTGTTCCAAATTAATTTAGGAAGGGACATGACAACATTTTTCTGATATTGAAAAAGAAAACTACATAACTTTTGACTCATGATTTTATGGTTACGTTGACCTCCACGGGTCAACTACCCATGCAGTACACCCCCTTTTTTTTTGCAAAAAAGGAGCAACACCTGATCAGCTTGTCCGTGCCATCCTACAGTCATCAGCAGCTTGATCAATCTAATTGTAAACCCGGTCTGCATGTATTAATTGTAAATAATCCTAGCAGATATGAGTCGTGTATGTAAATTGCCTAGGTGGACCTAACTTTCTAATGATAATTTATGTCCCGAAAGGTTTTTCGTCTCACCGATCCACGGATCGGTAGAGTTTTCCTTCAAACCTGACCCCAAAGCTGGGATAGATTTTGTCATTGGAATTTTAGGAGAATCCTAGTGTGTTGATCTGCTAGATTATAGTTGTGTTGCGGAACTGGGTGATTTGTGAGGGTCTATGTTAAAGGGGTTTTTCTCCCTTAAGATGTAAATTGTAAAAGTCATGATGTAATGTGTCCTGAGGGTCGAAAAATGTTTTAAATCCCCTCATGAGTCCTAAGTCCTAGGTCCTAGGTGATGTTTCCGAAGGCTTAGTTCGATGATCCATTTTAAAATGAATTAAAAAATTAAAAAATAAATAAAAATTAAAAAATGAAATAAATAAAAAATTAAAAATAAATAAATAAAAATAAAATTAAAATTAAAATTAAAAATAAATTAAAATAATAATAATAATAATAATAAAATAATAATATTTTAATTCGACGGATGAGATTAAGAGATGTCTTGATCCTCATCGACGGTCGACATCTCTTCAACATGGATCACTCGAACTAGCCGTTTGGATCATTTCCTTTATATAGGGTTTTAGGGGGTCATTTCAGATCATCTGATCTGTGAGTCTGGTACTGAAAAAAGCTCTCTTGCAAACTTTCTCTGGTTAATAAAAGAAGACTTTGGGGTCCATATCTTGCTGGTGTTACTCTCTTGGAATGCTGTGAGACTGTTTAATTTTCTGCATATGTTATTTTCAGCCGTTAATAATAGCTTTTTTTTTAGTATTGTGAGCACAGGTATCTTGTTTCACTTGCTAGGGTTCGGGTGCTGTTAGGGTTTTTTGAAGTAATGGCAGGTATCTCCATTGCCTTCTGAGATCTGGCAGCATTTTTGCCCTCTTTACTGATGGTTGTTTTGAGCTGTGCAGAAAATATTTTCTGAAGGAAAGTTGTGGGCGTTCGGGGAAGTTCTTGGCTGAATCAGCCAACTCCCACAAGCATTTTTTGCTGAGCCCAGTTGGATTTGATCCTGGGTCCGGTCCATCATTCATTTTATTTTTAATCTGCATGAGAGATTTTTCTGAAGTTCTTCACAGTGAAAATCTGAAATCGTTACTTCTTTAAAATATTTTTGGTGCTATTAAGGGGCAATCCATAAATTATTTAACTGTTCTAGGGTTTCAATTTTTTTTTTTTTCTTCTGACTTAGGGTTTCGGTTTTGTCTTCTTGCACATTTTTTCTATTGGATTTTCCATCACAGGTTACAGGTGCAGGGTTTATGAGATTTTCAGGGTTCTACTTGACAAATTTGGAGCAAAAAATAATTTCGATTTATGCATAAAAAAAAATTGAAGGTGAAACTTGCGTGGGTATTTCCAGTCATTGCAGAAAACTGTTTGCGCTCTGAGCCCATCACCTCACCGCAAACGCACAGTCTCAGATTTATTTCCAACTGCACATTCCCCCTGGACGTCACCTGCACGCAGAGATTTTGAAGCACGGGCCAGACACAAACGCCATTTTAAATTTTCGTGGGCTATCAGCTAAAAATCGGTTTTGCTGCGTTATATTTCAACGTGGGTGTTTTCTCTGCCGTCGGGTATCAGCTCCAACCCACGCACAGGACCTGCAACAAAAACGTCAGCCGAATCTATATACGCTCTGAGGTGGACGTCAGGTTTTGGTTCATTGCGTATGCAATCCTGTTCATTGCATCGTTTGTTCTCCTCTGCCCGCCGACAAAACCCTCTCCGCCTGCAAAACCAAGCAAAAAACGCAAGACGAATTCATCAATGCACTAAGTTTAGGCGTAGCACAGGGATTCTCAAAGGAAAACGAATATCGATTTGTCCGATTTAGCTGAGTTTGATTCCATCCGTGGGTTCTATCAGCCGATTGATATCTGCTGAAGGCATAGGTAAGTCGAATCGTGGAGTCTGGTTGGTATATACATACGCGTTACATTTTTGGTTTATCATTTTTCGTTTTTTTTAAGTTTTGATTTGATTAAATTTAGGTTTTATTATGTTGATATATGCGTAGGTTCTGAGTTAGGTTAAAGTAGATTTAAAAAAAAATTTGTAGTTTGGTTACGTAGAGTTGGTGGATGCAAATATTTTTTAGGGCTTTTTTTTGTTTAGTTTAGATTTAATTCTTTGATAGCTTTAGTTTAATGCTAGATGTTAAATTTTGATTTTTTTTTTTTTAGTTTTAGTGATTAGATTTTAAATTAGATCTTTATTTTGTTTTAGTTTAGATTTTGAAATTTTATTTTTTTTTGTTTTTTTTTAAGAAATAAAAAAAAAAAAAATATAATAAAAATAAAAAAGGTTAAAGTTTAGTATTTTTAGTTTTGATTTTAGAAATAGATCAAATTTTAGTTTTTTTTTTTTTTTTTTAAAAAATAAAAATTAATAAATAAAAAAAAAACCATAAAAAATAAAATATAAAATAAAAAAATCCATAAAAATTTCATTAGGGTTTTAATGTTAGAATTTAGATTTAATTTTTTTTTAGTTCTATTTAGGCCCTTTTTTATTTTCATTTTGTTTAAAAAAAAAAAAATTAAAAAATTAAAAAATTTTGTGGAAAATTATTTTTGCCAGATTCAGTTGTTTTTCAGTTATTATCTTTCAAACTGAGATCTAAATTTTTCAAGTCAAGACACGAAATTGATATTTGGTTAATAGTTTACGATTCTTGTGGTGGTATTGAGCATTTACCTTTTCGAAGTTTTCAGTTGCTGGATATCTTGCATTGTTCAAAGTTATTTGATGATAAATGATGGCTGTGTACAATTCGCATTCCTGCAACATCTATTAAGTAACCATTTTAATAACAATCTCTTAAGGCACTGGTCTGCTAAAATCGAATTTATCTAGTGCTTATCTTATCGTGTCTCGTGTCTCCCAACCAACTGGTCGACAGTTGGTCTTTATCATCTTACAGGGTCTACCCCCCTTAGCCGCGGGAGACAGGCTTAAACGGAGGGATCGGGGATCAGAGTGACAGCCCCCGGTCTGAGCGTTGTCATGTCAATCTCCGCGACAACATTTTTTGGCGCCGTTGCTGGGGATAGAGTTTTTCTGTCCTTGGTTCTTTTCAAGCTTTTCTGTGTTTAACTTCCTGTCCGGGTGGCGACTCCACATCATATATTATCTTCGAGAGTGTATACTAGAAGGCATCCAAGTAGTCTGTGTAATCCTGCTCCTGATCCTGAAAAGGCCCTCAGAGTACGATTACATAAACTCTCTTCTCGTACACTTCTTGTTAATCTCAGACAAGAAGCCCTTTCTGATATCCACCTACTTTTTACTCATCCAGTCAAGCACGACATCATGGACATCTTCTCCCCATGTAACTTTGCTAATATCCCAGGTTATCCTCATGATACTCCAAAACATGGAATGGATAAATTGCCTATCTTTCAGGGAGACAACGCAATCAGTGCCAATTCGCATCTTAAGGCTTTTAGTTCGTGGTTGGGGAAGTATGCAAGGTCTAGTGATTTTAATCATGAAGATGTTAAAATGACCCTTTTTGTTCTAACTCTGGAGGGTGACGCTCTAGATTGGTTTACTGAAAAACCTCAAAATTCATTTGACTCCTTGCAATCAATTGTTAACGCTTTTAAAGAAAAGTATGGGGATAAACGAGAGGGAAGACACCTAGTAAAAGCCATCAGCATAATTAAAAAAAGAGAAAACGAAACTGCTGAAGAATTTAATAAAAGGTTTAACGACATCATTAAAGAATTACCTCAAGATTATAAACCTATTGACAAGTCTCTTCGAGATTTTTACATCGATGCCTTTAGTCCTGAACCATCTTATGAGCTAAGGCGTGCCAGACTTAATGATTATAGGGATTGCCAAGCCTTAGCTATCGAACTTGAAAAGGACAAGGCAGCATCCGGAAAATCTGAAATCCCAGGTTTCGACAGAGCTGCTACCAAAGTAAAAGAAACTAAAGGAAAAGCAGTTCAAGAACCTGAAAGTAAACTTGTTCTCAAGTTGCTTCAAAAAATTGAAACTATGGAAATTAATCATAATAAGGAGATAAACACTTTGCAGAATAGGATGATTCAAATGGAAAG
>APFE030826930.1:0-44472 GCA_000404065.3 Pinus taeda | reverse complement strand
AAGTTTGACATGAAGAGCAAAGGTTTGAGGCTTGACAAGGAGGACAACATGGCTATTTAACTGCAGATAACCATGGTGACAAATTTCAGTGTAACACTTCCCTTACCCAAGTATGTAGTGAGCTCCCTGATCTCCAAATTCTAGCAGAAGCGGCCTCAGTAGAGAAAATTAAGAAGTTAGCTTTTACGGTGAAGGAATTCAAGGAGGAAATTGGAAAGGTCCGGTTTGAGCTGTGGCTACAGATTTTAGAGCTTCAACTTAACATGCAGCCAACCACTCCTATGGAAGTCAAAGAGTAATGCGAGGGTGCTATTAAAGAAGATATGACCTCTCTGGCCACTGCAGTCAAGGATTGCATCCAATTGTTTGAGAAGATGATGGAGATGTGGACATTGTTGTAGGAGGATCCACACTTGTAGAAGTTCAAAGTAGACATCCATGAAAAGCAACTGTAGTTTGATGAAATCAGGGCGACAACGTGGACCTTAGCACTTGTGTAAAGGCTCACCAGACTTCAGGAAGGAAAGTTCATCTAGACCCAAATTGATGAGCTGCTTGGGAAGGCCTCCATTATCTCCTCAAGGATGCAACCATGTGCTATTTAGGCAAGCCAACTATCACTGACAGTCCATAGAAAGTTAAAGGCTCTACAACAGACATAGAGAACCATGGGCCTTGTAGTCGAAGGTCCAACCACATAAAAATTGGTTGAAGAGGTTCGTTAGGCTATTATGCAGGGAACAAGTGATCTTCAAGCATTGAAGATTGAATTCAGTGGTCTACAAGCAAAGATCGAACACCAGCAGAGTGACTCGGGATGAGTCACAAATTTGTGTTGGGGGTTTGTTGAGACAGGATCCCCTGGGTCAAATTTTGTAATATTTTGTCAAATATTGTAAAGTCTCCACATTTTAATGAGTGGCGCATGAGTAACGCAGGTCAATAGGAGTCAGAGGGGATTTAGGAAGGTAAAATCCCCTTAGTTTTTTAAGATTCAATTTGTTTTGAGACCCATCCATGGTTCGTGAACCCTGGTATTGTAATGAAGAAGGATATAAAAAGGAGTCATAGAAGAGTCATAAGTAAGAATAGAGAAGGATAGAAGTGCAAGATTTGAGTCTATTTTTGTCTATTGTGGTGAAGGGGAAGGCTCTTGTAGCTATGTGCATAAAGACCTTGGTAAGTTTGTAGCTAAGTGCGCAGGGCCTTGTAGCTATGTGCACAGGGTTGGAAAGGACTGTAATTAGAGATATAAGCATAATAGAGACTTGTTCCGAGGAATTATCTACGTATCTGTGCCTTACATCTTCTCTCTGAATTTGCTTTATTTTTTATCTGTTGAATGCAATTTATTTGGAAAATTACTGAATAGATTCGTGAAGAAGTTGATCTATTTATTTTTATGATATTATAAATGTTTAGCACAATCAGTGAAGGGCATAGATCTGCTAACTCTTAATTGTTGTAATGTCTGGGTTTTTAAGGGTTAGGGTTCATGATGAGTCTCATCATCGAGTAATTATATGGGCCTTAATTGTCATTCATTCACCTCCTAGCAAAACCAACTATTCTCACAACATATTGCATACTTTTGATTATATTTTGTTTATGAAATGAGTTAGTGTTGGATATTTGGCTTTATGCTATAATGTGCATGTAATGCAGGGATAAAGGATGAAAGCAAGGAAAAATTCAGGTATAAAGGATAAAAGCAAGGAACTATGGCAAAGACCTTGGTAAAACTAGAACGGGACAAGGGAGAGTAATTATAGGAGGTAAATCTCGGAGTGCAAACAACTATCAATTTGAAGACTAGAAGACAAATGAGAAAGTGAAAAGGATAGAAACCAGTTTTTCTTGAGTTAGAGGCCAAGCCTCCCTAATGGGAAGGAAGTCGTTAGAGACTTCAAATGTATAAATAGAGAGGCTTAGGACCTCAGTAGGATTTAGAATTCTATTGAACTTTTTTTTATTTCTAAGCTACAAAGACTTGTGACAATTTGCTTTGTAATCCATGGTTTTCATAATAAATATGAGTTCTATTTTAAGCCAGCTCTGAGTTAACTCCGAGGGCTGAAGCTCTTGGGTTAGGTCCCGACCCGAGCAGCCAAAGATCCTCTTCATTGTGCATATATGTTAGCATAGATTTCTATTCATTTGCTTAAATAGATTCATGGTTTTTCATTGTTTATCTGCTTAGTAGCTTTTTGGATTTTGTTATTTGCTTAAGTAGCTTCATGGTTCTATTCATTTTCTTAAGTAGGATTCATGGTTTTTCTGGTTATTTGCTTAGATAGTTGCATTTTCATTACAGTAGCGTAGAGTAGATCGATTGTGCTATAGTTTACTTCCATTTGTGCCTTTTTGCAGTTACAGGTTGGCTAGGCGAAAAATATCGCTATCAGTTTGTGCGCAGGTGTCTTGGCCTCATCTCCTCCCTCTAGGACCATGAATTGAGGAAGAGACCCTTCAGCAGCCCCAAAAACACAGGTTTTTGGTTCTCACATGAGCTATGGATTTTGTCATTTGATGCAGTTACCCATTCACCTCACTGTGCTTTTCTATCGTTTTCCCTTTAAAAACCTCCTTCCTCACGTTCTTCATGCATCACTACCTCATCGTCTGATTCACAACAAACCTTCACAATCACCATCCAATCCATTAGTTTTCCCAAATGCCACTTACTTTATGCGCTTTAAGTCCCCACCATCGATTTTCCTCACCTGGTTTGACAATTATCACTTCACTTGATCACCAACTAGCTTGGTTGATCTCCACTGTTGATCAGCCCTGCCTGATCCAATGGTTGTCACTTCACTCGATCTACAACTAGCTTGGCCAATCACCACCATTAATCAGCCACACCTGATCCAACTTCTATCACACAATCTTGCGAGGATTAGTCCATAGTCGTTATCCGCCCGAGAGCATGCGAGAAAAGTGGTTTTCTCGTGCTACATGTTGCACAATTAAGCTAATTGTGTGAAATTTCAAAATACATCTTACAGCTTGAAGGGCGCGCAAGAAACTATTTATCGCCTTAGAAACCCCCTCCATCATTTCTGCATGTTTCTATTTCCTACGATATGATCTTCGCCATCCATGTCTTGACTTCATCCGCACGACAATATCTCAACTGTTCATCATTGTGTTAACCTCGTCTGTCCATCTCTCGACTTAATCTCCACGATTAGATCTCAGCCATTCATCTCCTATCGACCTTGTTCATCCATCCACTCACTTAATCCTTCACGATAAGATCTCTGTCATTCATCGCTTCATTACCTCGTTCGCCCATCTCTTCATTTAATTCCTCGCGATACGATCTCTACGTTCACCGCTTCATTAACCTTGTTCATGCATTTATTCGCTTAAGACCCCACGATATGATCTCCGCATTCATCGCTTCATTAATTTTTTTCATCCATTTATTCGCTTAATAGCCTGCGATAAGATCTCCACTGTCCATCTTATGCTCATTGATCAATCCAATGGTTCCTATGTGCTACTACATCCCTACATCCTCCTTTCATTGATTTCAACCTCCGATTGCTCTTCCGCTTGAAAACCAATTTAGCTTAGTTTCCTTTGCTTTAGATAGCAACATTAGATTAGTATTAATTTAGAAATTATGCTTAGCATAGTTGTTTGGATGGTTAGTTACGTTAGAAGTAGCTCTCCCTTAGGATAGATTTTCTCTTCTTCCATTAAAGTGTTAAGCTTATTCTGACCCTATAGAAGTCTGGCTTGGAACCCCTAGGGTCTCTTGCCAGATGATGAGTGGTTTGCACAAACCACGGGTTGATAAGTAAAGCTAGTAGCCCTGGGAGTTGCAGCATTATTGTTGCAATACCTAGGCTAATCACTTTTTGGCACCATTTCCGGGGAGGTGTCTAAGTATAATTAATTGTTGCTTTCTTCTAATTTTTAGTCTCCAACTTTCTTTTCTTCTACTTCTAGTCCTCAATTTTCTTCCATTAGTTTATTTCTGCAAAATTAATCTAGCTTCCTTTCATTTGTCATTATCTTCTTTCCTTTCCATTCTATAAGTACTTTCTAGATTTAAAGAAAATCTTAAAAAACCAACCCAAAAACATTTCCTTTCATGCCTCGTAGGAACAGGGACAATTTAGGGAAATTCTTGACAAATACCCCCAGTGCATCCAACAGTCAACCTTCTGTCTTCTTCGGTGACTGTGAAGTGGAAGAACCTTTAGGTGAGCAACCTTACATATTTGAAGAACCTACAAGGGAAGAAGAAGAGGAAGAACCTATTCCTACTAAACCAATGGCTGGAAACCAAAATGACAGGGGAGATAGAGAGAGAATTGAGAGTGCCTTCCCCATTAGGGAATCCAATGGGGACACTAATATGAAGAATATAAGCCCCTCTGCTCTACCTCATTTCCATGGCCTGACCATAGAGGACCCTGACACTTTCGTATTTGAGTTTTTTGTTATATGCTGAACCTATGACTATATAGATGATGAGAAAAGGTTAAAATTGTTTCCATCTACCCTCAAGGATGCAACATTGCACTGGTTCATGGGTTTACCTAGAGATAGCATCACAACTTGGGCTCAAATGCAACAGACTTTTAACAACAAATATAGGGACTACTATAGGTCAAAGGATACTAAAGAAGAGATTTTCAGGATGACCATAGGCTAGGATGAATCCTTAGAAGACTATGAAGAAAGATTCCATGTCAGTTACAAAAGGGCCAGGTGCACACTTGACCCTGAGTCACTAAAGATGGTCCTGCTTAGAGGAGCAAGGGAGGATCTCCTCGATACCTTACATATGATAGCAAGATGAGATGTCTACCGATTACCCTATGAGGATATTAAGACTATCTTTAGAAACCATTCTAGCAGCCAAGAAAAAGGGTAGGGATAGTCAACCTATGGCTAGTACATCATTCTCCAACCTATCCATCAAAGGTGAAATTGGAAATATGTTGGAAGATTTCAAAATTGATATGCTGCAAACCCTTGCCTTACAATTAGACACCATGAACATCAAAAGGAAGCAAGAGGAAGCAGAGAGAGCCTTGGCCATCTTTTGTCCTAGATGCACCAAGAGGCATCCTAGGAATGAATTTCCATTGAACTGTATTAAGGTTTGCTCAATCTGTGAAGAAAACCACTCCACAGACAAGTGCCCTTCTTTACCTAGACTCAAAGTTGTATATCAAGGAGCTAAAGGTGTCATTGAGCAGCTTTGCTACATCAACCAAAGGAGACCTCCTGGGCCCAAACCATACTAGCAGGGTATGCAAGGGTCATCCCATGCATATTACATCCCTAACCAAACCACAAATATACCTTCTTGGGGACCCCCTACTCATCCTTCCAGGTGAACACCCCCTCCTTGGTCCTATGCATCTCAGTATCAATCCCAACCAGCCAGTCAGTCATTTCAACCTTATCTTCAGCCACAAAATCAGTGGAATACCCCACCCCAATGGTGGAGGCCCCAATTCGATAATGTTCAAGCGTTATTGCCTCCACCACCTACCCAACCAAAACTCCTACACTCTACTCCACCTAAGCAACCCCAGATGCCTGCCCAACCAAATCGGAACCCAAACAATAGGCAGGCTCAACAAACATATAGTGGAGAGACATCATACCCAGCTTATGCTATAAAAATCCAGGAGATCAGCCTAAGATCTAGGAGAACTCTCCCAGACAACCAACCTCCCTCTCCACATAGCAAGGTTGAGGAGGAAATAGAGGAAAGAAACCTTAAAGTAAATTCACCCTTTCCTGAGAGATTAACCCAACCTCTCCAGCCTAAAATTGAAAACTTTATGTGTAAAGATTCCCCTTCTCCAAGTAATCAAAGATGTTCCCATTTACAATAAATTGATTAAGGAGAAGTGCTTCAAGCATCCAGGAAGAGGAAAAATGGATGCCCTTACCATTAATGTCATTGGGCAGTTGTCTAACTTAATGTTGGGGTAGGTAATATGTCCAAAATATTTAGACCTTGGAAGCCTTGTAGTAGATGTGCACATCAATGGCACCATTGTCCCACACACTCTGATTGATCTTGGGGCTGCCATTAATGTGATGACCAAGGACACCATGCTCAAGCTCAACCTCCAAGGGTCATTGAGGAAGACCACAAGAGTTCTACAACTTGTAGACTGTTCCATAGTCACCCTTGAGGGAATTGTGGAGGATGTGATGGTCTCCATTGATTCAGGGAGTACCCTGTAGATTTCCTAGTTCTCTAGCCTAAAGCTAAGCTTACTGGTTACCCTCTAATCCTTGGGAGGCCATGGTTGGCCACAATGGATGCTTACATTAGCTGCAGAGCTGGTAATATGACCATCAAGAATGGGCATATGTCCAAACAATTAGTCCTATACCCTCCTGCTCAACCTATCCTAGATCATGATTTACCTTCATGGTTAAAGGAGGAGTAAGAGGATGAGGTTTATTTTGCCCAACTTTATTCTTTTTCAACAACCATAGGAGGAGGACAACAATATTAGGACGACTTAAGTGAACACCTGCTCCAAATTCCAACTCCTAGTTCACTGCCATTAGAAGAAGAAGTAAGGGAAACCCAGAGCAATCATCCAATTGACTTAGGCTTGGCCAATTCCAACCCACTTCATGTCAAGAACATAGAATTTTTCCTATAGAGAACTTTGAAAATTAGCCCATCTCTTTCTGCTTTAGAAGAGGAAAAGTTATGCAACATCTTGAGAGAACACCCAGAAGCCTTTGCTTGGAGTTATAAGGAAATGAAGGGAGTACACCCCTCAGTGTGTACTCACCACATATACATCAAAGAAGGTTGCAAACCAATCAGGCAACCATAAAGGAGGATGAATCCAGCTCTTAAAGACATAGTCAAAGAAGAACTGCAAAAACTGCTAGATGTAGGATTCATTTACACTATCTTAGATAGTGAGTGGGTCTCTCCATTAGTCTTAGTTCCCAAGAAAAATGGTAAGTGGAGGATTTGTGTTGATTATAGGGAGTTGAACAAAGCCACAAAGAAGGATCATTTCTCCCTACCCTTCATTAACCAATTGCTAGATGGCCTGGCAGGGAAGAATTTATTTTCTTTCCTAGATGGATTTAGTGGGTACAACCAAATCCAAATCTGCCCAGAAGACCAGGATAAGACCACATTCACTTGTCCTTGGGGTACTTTTACCTATAGGGTCGTTACTTTTGGCCTATGCAATGCTCCTTCCACTTTCCAGAGAGTAGTCTTAAGTATTTTTGCTGAATTAGTACATAAGGCAGTGGAAATATATATGGATGACTTTACACCTTATGGCTATGATTTTCAAGAAGCCCTGACTAACCTAGGCAAAGTATTACACAAATGAATTGAAATGAATCTATCTCTTAGTCTAGAAAAATGTGAATTCTTGATCAATAAAGGGACTGTGCTAGGTCATTCAATATCTCAGCAAGGACTGCAGGTGGACCCAAACAAAATAGAAATCATCCAAGGGGTCCCACCTCCACAAATGAAGAGAGATGTCAAGAGATTTTTAGGCTTAACTAGATACTACTAGAGCTTCATAAAGGACTTTAGCAAGTTGGCCTCTCCTTTGTTTGGGTTGTTGGCCAAAGATTCTGAGTTTATATGGTCAAAGAGTTGTCAAGAGGCCTTAGACATTCTAAAGGGTAAGTTAACCACTACACCAATCCTTAGAGGCCCAAACTAGCCCCTCCCTTTTCATATTCATGTTGATGCCTCACACAAAGCCACAGGAGTAGCCTTAGGTCAGGAAGAGGAGAAATTTCCCTATGCTATCTATTTTATTAGTAAGAACCTGTCAAAGGCTGAGCTAAACTATATTGTGACCGAAAAGGAACAACTCCTAGATGTTGTGCATGCATTAAACAAATTTTGGCATTACATTATAGGCTATCAAGCATTTGTGCATACTAATCATGCTGCAATCAAATATTTAATGAACAAACCAGATGTGAACACTAGAATTATAACATGGTTCCTTTTATTACAACAGTTTGATCTAACTATTGTTGATAAGCCTGGTAAGTAAGATGTTGTTGTTGACATTCTATCTAGGATGAATCTGCCTATAGGTGAAGAAGGAATGGTGGATGACCAGCTACCAAATGAGTATTTGTTTGCTATTTTAGTTCTCTCCCCATGGTTTGCTAATATAGCAAACTATTTGGTATCAGCACAGTTCCCACCAAACTTGCCCTCCAAAGAGAAGAACAAGGTAGTCAGGAAAAGCGCCCCTTTCACCTGGATTGGGGGCAATCTGTTCAAACTTGCCTGAGATCAAATCTTGAGAAGCTGTGTAAGGGAAGAGGAAGTCTTTGACATCCTTCTGACCTGTCATGATGGGCCTTGTGGAGGGCACTTTGCAACAAATAAGACAACATTCAAAGTGTTGCAAGTAGGCTATTATTGGCCTACTCTTCATTTGATGTGAAAAAGTATATTAGTCAGTGTGATCGATGATAGAGGATGGGAAAACCTACTCCAATTGATGAAATGTCCCTACAACCTCAAGTGACTCTCAAGCCATTTGACAAGTATAACACATCATTGTGTGCATTGATTATTTGACTTAGTGGGCTGAAACCAAGGCAATTAAGGTAGCAATAGAAGAAAAGGTGGTTGAGTTCCTAAGGGAGAATATATTCTACAAATTTGGGTACCCTAGAGAGCTAGTCATAGACCAAGGCAGCCAGTTTACCTCCAACATGATTGAAGAACTACTCATCCATCACAAAATCAATCATAGGACCTCCACTCCTTATCATCCACAAGCTAATGGGCAAGTGGAGGTGACCAACAGGGCATTGGAGAACATCTTAACCAAGGTGGTGAGCAACAACAGGAAGGATTGGGAAGAGAGACTAGTTGAGGCCACCTGGGCCTATAATACAACATGGAAGACCACCACTAGATTTACACCCTATGATATGGTCTATGGGAAAAAGGCTTTGTTGTCCATTGAGTTTGGATATAACACGTTGAGGATGGCAGCCCAACTAGATTTAGATCTCAGTCATGCACAAAAAGAAAGGTTGTTACATTTGAATGGCTTGGATGAATTCAGAATGCAGGTCCTCCTACATACAGAGATAGTTCAGCTTCAGAGGAAGATTTGGCATGACAAACATATCAAGGAGAAGCAATTTCAAGAGGGAGACTAGGCATTGTTATATGATACAAGGTATAAATACTTCAAGGGAAAGCTAAGGACAAGATGGCTTGGACCTTATGTGGTGGAAAGATGCCATGACAATGGTTCAGTTCAAATCAGAACTATTGATGAAGAAGTCATTCCACTGCTATTTAATGGACACTGATTGAATATGTACAAGAGGACTTTATCAAAAAAAGAGTTAATTGAAAATATCAATAAGATAGTGATGATGGTGGAGCAAGTTCTAGCTCCTCCCTCATCAAGTCACTGAAAATAGAAAAAGAATAAGGATTCAGGTGAGAACCTCCATGAGGCACCTGAGTCCCATATTTGGGTTCAAAATCTCATGAAGCAGCGCAAGGATGAAAAAAATGAAAAGGATAAGAAGATCCCTGGGTGAAAACCCCTCTTAGGCAACCTAGGTGTTTATATATTATAATAATATATTATAATATATTTATATATTATATATATTATTATATCATATAATATATATAAGAAAAGAAAAAAACATAATTGTTATCTGCAGGTGGGTGAGAAAGACAAGTTAGGAGGAAAGAAAAGATCCAAAGGGAACCTTGCCTCACATATATTCATCTCCTCCACTTCTTACCATGCATCCCTCCATCAAACCCATTTTTTTTCACTTCATTGTTTCAATTCAGGTGAAGATTGTGTTTTCTAATAAAATCACCTCAACCATTACCATCATCCTTGCATCCACATACACTCCTAATCTATCTTTCCATTCATTATAGCATCCTCACAACACCATCTAGCAACATGATCAAGAAATTCTAAGGGAGACACCAAACATTTCCAAGTGGTATTCCAAAAGCTCCACAACAGAAACAACATTAGATTCGAGAGCTCCATAGCAGCAGTAACATTAGATCCAAGAGCTCCATAGCAGCAACATCAGATCTTCAGTCACAGACACCTGCAAAATCTAATGAACCATCAACAACACCTCTGATATTTGACAACTACAACATGGCATGAAGACCATAGGTAAGTATCCCACTCACTCACTCATATGCATCATTTGATCAAAAGTTGTAAAGGTTAAGAGGTAGTTGGTTTATAACTGAAAAGGTGGAAAAAAGGAAATTCTTTAATAAGTCAAAAGAGAATGAAAGAGTCCATAGATAGAATATTGTTATGGTAACCATTTGAGAATGCTTGAAGAATTAAGATTTTGGGATAGAAACACTAGTTCACCAAGGACTCAGCATACCCTATTTCTTGATGCAATCACTCATAGACTCTAGTAGAAAAGTAAAGGAAGGGAATTCCCAACAGTTGGCCCACCATGGGTTGATCAGAATCCTCATTAAGGATGCCCTCTAAAACCTTAGGATCCCTATAAAATGGTCAATCTTTAGAGACTTACCAAAAGAGGATGACATCAAAACCCTCACCTATAATGTTAGTCCTTTTGTCAGTAAGGAGGAGGAAAAACAAGAAGAAGAAGATATAGAGCTAGATAGGGATGAGATGGATGAAGAAGAAACTAATACAGAGGAACATACAGAACACCAGGAGGATGACGCTGAAACAGAGGAAGAAACTGATGGAAATGAGAAAGAGTAGCAAAAGGAAGAAGATAAGAGAAACAAAGAGGACAATTGTAGGACAAGGAAAACCAGCTAGCATGTATGACCAACCTCTCCTTGGAGGCCATCTAGTGTAGGAAGCCAACTAAATCCTATATTCTTTACCTTAGAGAACAATAACTGCAATTTTAGGTTAAAACACTAGCACAAAGGGACACCATGCCATTTCAGGACTGTAGATAGTTTATCGATCTTTGTGATCAAAATGCAGTAGAGGATAAGGTGAAAATGGTTGAGTTTTACTTGCATAACATGTCCCTCACATACATGAATATTTGGGATCCTAATGCAGAGGTAGGAGATCTAAAATTAATGGCTTTGGCATCATGGATGAACCATGAGAAGTCAAGGGCTACAGAGATGAAAAGAATATTGGCCAGAGAGAAAAATGAATATTTTTTTATTAGAGATGAACAATCAAATCCCATGGCCCTAATCAGCACCCATAATCTAATTACAAATGATCCTCAGCTGACACTTAGATATCTTGCTACCCAAGAGAAAGCAATTTCACATTTTGAGGATATGTTTAGGCTGCTAAGAGATGATAATATACATGTTTGCTAAAGGAGATGGCGACACACTACCACATAGCTTGAAGATCAGATAAATCACCTCCCTTAAAGGTTGAGAGAGGCACTCAACAGGACACCTATGTATAAGAAATCAATGCAAAGGTTGAAGGCCAATTGAATAGGAGAAAAGAGGAAGAGGAAAAGAGGTAGTGGGAAGAAGTAAAAAGGAAAGCAGGCTTCTATAAACAAGAAGAAGAGACCACAATAGAAGAATGGGATGTCAGATAAGCTATCAGATCCATGAAGGACATGAACATTGATTAAGTTGCTCAGAGGATGAGCAACACTTTCAGTAGGGGGGTGGTGATGAGCCTCATCATTGAGTAATTATATGGGCCTTAATTGGCCTTCATTCACCTCCTAGCTTAGTCAAACCAACTCTCTCACAACTTATTGCATACTTTTGATTATATTTTGTTTATGAAATGAGTTAGAGTTGGATATTTGCCTTTGTGGTCTAATGTGCATGTAATGCAGGAATAAAGGATAAAAGCAAGGAACTATGGCAAAGAACTTAGTAAAACTAGAATGGGAAAAGGGAGAGTAATTATAGGAGGTAAATCCTCCTCATTTACTACCCCTCCATTCGAATATTCCTCCACTAGCTCGGACTGCAAACAACCATCACTTTGAAGACTAGAAAACAATCGAGCAAGTGAAAAGGATAGAAACCAGTTTTTCTTGAGTTAGAGGCCAAGCCTCCCTAATGGGAAGGAAGTCGTTAGAGACTTCAAATGTATAAATAGAGAGGCTTAGGACCTTAGTAAGAATTAGACTTCTATTGTAAAAATCTGTTTTATTTCTAAGTTGCAAAGACTTGTGACAATTTGCTTTGTAATCCATGGTTTTCATAATAAAGATGAGTTCTCTTTTAAGCTAGCTCTGAGTTAACTATCATGGATGAAACTCTTGGGTGACAGCCTGAACCGAGCAGCCAAAGCTCCTCTACATATTTTTTAGCATAGAATTATCATCAATTGCTTAAATAGATTCATGGATTTTCATTATTTATCTACTTAGTAGCTTTCTGGTTATGTTTATTTGCTTAAGTAGCTTTTTGGTTTTGTTAATTTTCTTAAGTAGGATTCATGGTTTTTCTAGTTATTTACTTAGGTAGCTGCATTTTCATTACAGTAGCGTAGATTAGATTGGTTGTGCTATAGTTTACTTCAATTTGTGCCTTTTTTTCAGTTATATATTAGCTAGGCAAAAAAGATCACTATCAGGTGAAGAAACTCAACTTGTTTGGTTCTATCCTCAATACTTTCCCTTTTGAAAAATTCAATGAAATTTCTGTAGTCTTGGAAAGGTAAAGAGCCATACTGTGCTAATGTCTTTACCTAGAATTGCAGCCACTTCTCTTTGAGGAAGATGGCATAGGATTTGGATGGTTGCATGCATTGTATGGCTTCCATGGATAAACTTTCTATAGTGGCAAGTTGTACCTCTTTTTCTTGTAGTTGATCTCTTAGCCTTATTTTTTTTGTAGATTCTCCCTCATGATTGACTCCCTTAGTCTTAAGTTATTCAATTCCTAGCTCATTTATTCACTTTCTCCTCCATGAGGCCAACATCTTCCATCTTCTTAGATTTTGCAACTTGCATACACCAATGAGTCTTGCCTCTTTACTTTTCCAACTCAAAGAAGATTGGTATAGAAAATTTATTAGGTATAATCCTACCTCCTTCAACAAATTTGTAATAAGAGTCAAGGTTATGTTGTGGACCAGGCTCCTAGAGTTCCTGGAGACCTTGTTCTTTTTCTTTTGGTGTGATTGTCTCTTCTTGTAGCATCTCCTGTTGCTCCTGTAGCAACCCTTGTTTCTCCTGTAGCAATCCCTGTTTCTCCTATAACAATCCTTGTTTCTACTGTATTTTCTCTATTTTCTCCTATAGTTCCTCTATTTTTTCTTGTATCAGGGCAACTTGTGGTTTGAGCCTCTTAGATGTTACTACTCCAGTAGTGGGCCTCCCTATAAGTGACACATGTTTTCTACCCTTGGGAGAGGTAACTTCTTCAATATTCCCTTCATTAGATCCCACTTCTTTCATTTTTCTTATTGATTCATCAATGTTGATAGGGAATTTTGAAGGAAGTCGCGGCTTCCCTTACCTTATTCTAGTGCTATTCCTTGTTTTTAAGTACAAGAGGCCTTTCCTTGGCTGCATTCGTTTGGGCATGACTGGTGTTCCAAGTGTGGCCAATGTGGCAGCCACCTCTTGCTCTTTATTTCCTGGTGAGAGGCTTATTTTTTTCCCTTCTCTTTCTATCCCTTTAGGTTTTAAAGGATCCTCTAGGTTCTCTTCCTATTCTCTCTATTTATCTCCCTCCCTTTCCTTTGTTTATACTTTCTCCTTCTCTTGTTCCTTCTCCTCCCTACCCCCGACACTATAGGATGGTGTTTCTTCTTTCTGTGTGGGGGTTAAGGTTTGTCTTTCAATGAAAACCTCCTAATCCATATCTACGAATTCAATCCATAACATAGGGTTCCTTAGGTGGCTTAAGGCATCCATGATGGGAAACATGTTTGTGCTTCCCTTCCCTCACTTTCTGGCTTATTTCAATGATTAAATATAAGAGGAAATGTGGGACACTTAGTCTATTTGGAATTGGTAACTTTGTCTAGAACCTTAGCTCATAGAGAAACCTAAATTGATAGGCATACAAAATGCTCAAACTCCCCTCACATAATATGTACTTGAGGATGTGACAGGCCACTTCATCCCAAGGGTAAGGGAGGATCTCTCTTCTTACTCCATTTTTGTCTTCCACAATATTCTCTCAATGGAGGAAGTTTTTCTTGGATGTAACACCTATTTCTTTATCCTCCTTGCTATATCGAAATCCTAATGGTATGGTGGTTACTCTGCTTATAAGATCTACACTCAAATGGATTTCAAGTCCTCTAACAACAATAGTGGCACTATTTTCTCCCTTAGGATTAAGGGCCATGGAAAATTCATGGGTTACCTCATCATCATACCCTTTTAATTGCTCAAAGTATCCCATCCATCGATGTCTCAGAAAATGTCCATAACAGGGGGATGATAATGGATTTTTGGTGTTTTTGGGTTCTTTTCTGTTGAAACCTCCTCCCATTGCTCCTACTACTCCTTCTCTAGGTTATATTAGGTGTATTTTCGATATTTTCCTCAAATCAGTGTTGAGTGCAGAGATAGTGTCTAGTTTTCTTTTTTATAGAGGAGGAGAAGGATGATAATTTTTACTATGATTTGTTTTTCTCTATCCCTATCTTTCCTTCTTATATGATAAATTTTCAAAGGAAATTATTGCACAATAGTTGCTACAGGGTACATGCTTTAAGTAGAATTATTCATGCAGGTGTATGGAAATTAGAGAGGGAGGAGGCAACTTACCCTCTCCAAGATGAATCTCTCATGTGCATGAGGGTTTGAGGAAAACAAATTGGTGGTTTTGGCTCTCTTTCTCCCCTTAATTCATCCTTGTAGCTTATTTTCTTTGCTCCTATAGAAATTTAGATCTTCTTGTAGCACCTGCAAATTCATCCTCTAGAAGTTAGGTGGCACCCTAAGGAAACTTTGGTAGCATATAGCTCATCCCTTAGTATCTCGGTGGGTCTCTCCATCTGTTTTCTAAAAATGCTCAATTGAGCAAGTCGAATCGAGCCTCGTACTTTTATTCTCTTTTTTGGTAATGGCTTGGAACGCTTTAGTGACTTGGCTCTTGCAAAAAATTCCTTTTTTAACCGTTTCCCCACTCATCGCAAACATAACCCCACTGAATTTGACATTTCCACATTGCATGGTTGGTTGAGTGAACTGTAGATTACTAATCGAAGGTGTCCAAGTTTACTGGCCACCTCCAACCCATAAAAACTCCATTCTCGGTCATCAAACACATTTTTTACCATTATGTGCATAGGGAAGAGGTGAGGGGTGTCATACCTAAGCCTACCTATGATGTCGAAATGTTGAAGATTAATGTAGGTTGTTGTTGAGCTAATGATTTATTAACTAACCCCTAGAGGTACTAAATTTACTTATTTACTTAGGCACGGGTCTTCACAACATGATGATGTAGTCGACTAATGAAATATTTCTTCCATGCAGGCCTCCTTCTAGTGTTTGATTTGTTATTGTTGGAGTGGATATATGACCTTACATCTACTATCTAGGGATTTTGTGACATTTATAAGATTCAGGAATGACGTCATGATGCCTCAGGGTGGTTGGATCTTCTACTCTAGAGCTATAAAAATAAAATCTAGTTCAAGATCTTGTTGGAACTGTGCAATCTGCTATAGTGCTAATCCTTTTCTTGTAGCAGTCACTTAATTCCCCCTCAATACCTCATATTGCATTCAGGGATTGTGAAAAATCATAGGGCATATAGGGACATGATTAGAATCACACGAGGGTGGTGAAGGTGGTGAAAAATGTGAAGGAAGAGTCTTTTTTCTATGTTTTTTTTTTCTTTATGTATGGCAGAAGTGGAATTTGAGGATGAATTTTACTAAATGGAGTGGATGAGTGATGAAGGAATTTTGGTGGGCCTATTCCAACATTTTCTAAGGAAATCATGAAATTTTGGCCCCTTTTTCCAAGTGGATCTCCCTCTTGTAGCATTTACAGTTTCTCCTGTAGCAATTAGGGACAATTCTATAGTAGTTCCAAAAAATACTGTAGCATTTTAAAAATGAGGCAAAACATGGTTCAATTGTTGGGTGGATGATGGAGAGAGGTAGGGAAGTGGATGAAGAGGATGAAAATGCAATCAATGGATAGGAAAGGTGAATAAATGAACTTTGGAACCTGTTATGTAACCACTGTCCTTTTGAATCGTTGGAGTCTTGCAAAAGAGAAATGTTAACAAAATTAATGTATGGCCTCCTCCATTGTGTCTTATTTTTTTTCTCTTTTTTTGAGACATGCAGTGTACCTATGGAGATGTTTTCACCCTACATGCCTACCCTAGGTGCCTCAAAGGAGGTTGTCACCTGGGGATATTTTAATCTTATTTCTTTTGTTTATTATTATTATTATTTTTTTTTGCTCTTGGGTTGCCTCACAAAGGTTTTCAACCTTAGAGTTGGCCTTAGATTACTCATGGAGGTTTTCATCTAGGCCCTTTATTTTTTATTTTCCATTTCTTTAGAAGCTTTATGGACTGAGGGATATGAGCCTCCCAATCACATTCAATTATTTGCTAATTGAACTAATAAAATCTTCCTTGGACATATGTCTTTTATACAACTTCAATCTGTAACCATTGGAAAGTAAGGGAATACCTTCCTCATCAATTGTCCTGATATGGAGAGACCCATTCTCATGGCATCCATAATATCCTTGGTGAAAATTCCATGTAATAAAAGTTAAAAATAATAACCACAATTGACGGGACACTTATTCCAAGTTGAATGTTGGGAAAGACATCCTACGGGGTGTTCATTTGGTTGTTTATGGCTAAGGAATGTGGAAAAGGAAATGACTAAGGCTTTGGAAATGTAAAATGGAATTTTTGGCACATTTATTTATGAAAATAATGGAAATTAAGAGAAAAAGGAGGTAAATATCAATGGTTGCATGGGAGGAGGAAATTGAAGGAAAATAATGGAAAATGAAGAAAATAGAGGCCTCATTCATAAAAGGGCTTCTAAGGATTAGTTGGTAACTTTTTGTCAGTTCAATTTTAGAGCTCTCCGATTATTCTCTCTCTCTGTCACTCACTCTTGGACACTTATAGTTTCTTGGAGCACTTTGGCATTAGAGCAAGAAAGGAAAAGAAAGTAAGACAAAGAAAAGATCAAGGAGGGAAAGAAAGGATCAAGCAGCGACAACATGATTGATTGCAAGTATCGATTTGCATGTGTATTTTCATTGCTAGATTTTTCATGCATGGTATTGCATGTGGTTATTTTCTATCATGGCATGGGTTTTTCCAGGTGTGATAGTGTTCTTCAACCTATCCTTTCCATATCTTGATAGCCATAATGAGATGGGTTCTCATACTTCGGTTGATGTGGGATGGCTGTATGGATTCGAAGTTGAGTGGGGTGGATCTCCAAAATGATAAACAAATGGTCTAGTGGTCCCTAAACTAGACTTTGGATCATGGTAAATCCACTGGCCTAGTAACCCCTGAGCTGGACTGTGGGTTGTTGTAAAGCTAAGATTGTGTCCTTGGTGGGCCTAGGAATCCTTACCGGTGAATGGAAGGATATACGGTAAAGCCAACAAGTGGATTTATCTCCATTGGGTCTATTAGTGTCAGTCTTTGAAACCTTCCACCAGTGATCAAATATGCTCTTACAAAGTGGTCTCAGAGTGTCAAAGTAAAATTTTGTCATTTCAGTGGGTCTTCAAGTAAAACTTGGTCACTAGGTATTAGGTCTAGGGTTTATTTTCACTCCTTCCAAAGTTTTCCAAATGTCGGTCCATGTCACCATCCATATGAGTCTACCATCATTCAAAAGGTTTTCATCATCATTTTACACCTTGTTCGTGTTTCAGTTGTGCTTGGGTAAGACTCATTTCCCTCTCCTAGGGTTTTGAAGGTAATTTCTCTTGGATGGCCAAATCATCAACAAAACTTGTATCCGGATGCTCATTCAACTTCCTCTATCCTTAATGTACCTTATTAAACACTTCCCATTACGGATATCCCTCAAATTCCCCATTTTTCCACAAACCCTAGTTTTTGGCTACAATTTGATAATTTTCAAGGCCAAGCCTATGTTTTCCCTTTTCGACCCCTTTCGCTCACTCAATCTTTGAAATTACACTTTCCCCTATTTCCTAACATCCCTCCCTACTCCCCAAAATTTCCTCAAGAATTTAGAAGCCCCTTATCCCCTTCATTTCTCTTCATTTCGACAAATCCCTTGTTCCACAAAGCGAGATAGGTTTTACTCAAATGATGTTTCTGAGCAAGAAAAAATGAATTTAGAAAAATTGAGAGAGTTTTTTGTCCACAATAGGAAAAGGAAGAAAAAACTCCACTTTTTACACAAGTGTCATGGTTTTAGAGAAATGTCAAAAATATAGTTGCCTCAGGAGAATTGTTGCACCTCTGGAGTGACCATGGGAAATCAAGATTTCTCCTAGCCTGGTTAGCCAAATGACTTGCTTGATGAGTTACATGATAATGAGACACAAATAGCTTTCCAATGAGCTATCATGAGCTTAATTTGGAGTTGAGGAAGACCTCCAAAGGTTGACTGCAACAGCACTCTGCCATTAGGCAGCTTCATTTTGCACATTTTGATCAAGCTTGGGAGATTTGACTTTTTATAGGGCAAATGAGCTCCAAATTGCAAAATTCAAGTTGGGATGGAAGTTAGACTCAATAATCTTTCCAACGAGCTATCATGCACCCAATTTGGACACTAGGAAGGCCCTCAAAACTAGTCTACAGAAAGGCGCTACACACAGAATTTGCGCTATGCACCTATGACAGGTTTCCAGTGTAAAATTACACTGGCGCTACGCACATAATTGGCGCTATGCACCTGTTGAAAACACCTCAAAATTGTTATAAAAACACCTCCAAAGATATTTAATGCTAGTTCCAAGTAAGTTTACCATTCCTCCTTGCTAAGAAAGAAGTGTGTTTTTTTTCTTGAGTATGTTTGGCATCATCTCATAACAAACCCTATTGGCATTGAGTTTTCTCTCATAAACCCTAAATAAGCTAACCTACCTCTCATAAGCCACTAAGGGTCATTGGCTGCCTTTCTCCTCCATGTACACTTGTTTATAAACTCTTCCTCACTATCAATCACCCATCAAACTTCACTCCATTAAACCCTAATTTCTACATCAAACCCTAGCCCTATACGTTACTCCCAAACCCTAACTCCCACATCCTACTCTTTCACTACTCCTACTTCCCTATCAAATCATTATCCTACATTTTAATACCCTATTGAATCCCCTCATTCCCTAAAACCTCAAAACCTCCACTCCCTCAAGAACTCATCATCCCCATATACCTCACTCATCTTATCTTTTAAAATCTCTTCATACTCTTATTGTCCCCACCTCATCCTTTCATTCCTCATCAACTACTACATCATTAAAACCTATGGAGAGGGACCTCAAATATTTCATTAGTGCCTTAGGAGGAAGGAGAACCTTCAGGGCAGTAGGAGGTCAAAGAGACTGAGACCTTGAACAAGAAAACAAGCAACTTACCGACAAACAAGACCTCATGGAGCTACAAATCATAAAAAAAACCAGCAAAGGGCCAAGAAGGCTAAGGTCAAGTTGACCTCCGTTGAACAAGAGATAGAGAATGACAAGGAGTATTGGTTGGAGAAGATGAATATGCACTTGGAGAAGTTGCTTGAAAAGGCCAACAAGGAGAAAAAGATTGTGTGGCACATGGCTTATCACTATTTGGCACGAAACAAAATTTGCAAAGCTAGGATAAGGTGCCTAAAGGCCAAGTTGAAGAAGGCTTTGAGGAGCAAGAATGACCAAGATCAACTCAAGATCTTGGCTGAAGCTTCCTTGGCCCAACATAGTACTTGATTCAGATCACTCATGCCAAATTTCAAGAAATTTGGCAAACTTTTTGACAATTTTGAATTTTTTAAGGAAAAAACAGGGTTTTCTCGCAGGTGTGTAGCGCCACCTGGCGCTTGCTTTTTATAGGGACCTCCTCTGGAGGAAACCTTTGTATTTTTGGATTCCTCATGAAAAATTATGAATACCTAGAAATTACTAGGAATTTTTGATAAGTTTTGGGTCACCAAAAGGGTCAAAAACACCTCAAAAATGCCCTCTCTGCCACTTTTTGGCCACATAGGAAGTAGTGTTGGGAGAACTGATTTTTGGAGGGGGCAGTGGGCCCCAAATTCAGAAATTCTACTTGTGCTAGAAATCAGATAGACAGACCTTTCCAAAAAGTCTACCTGGAGAAAATTTGGTGAAGGGGAAGGCATCCAAATGTAGCTGGGAAAAGCGCTACGCACAGAAAAGGTGGCATTACGCACAGGATTAAAAAGTGCCAATTTTGCATGTTTGCTCAAAATTTCGCCTAGTTTTCTTCCAATTTGAATTTTTCTCTCTTATGGTCAAATTCATGATGTGATATGATGTAAATTCATGTACTATGATGTAAAAATGATAAAAATTGACTCATGGAGGTAGATGCATCAGTTATAGGTGGTTTTGAAGTGAATGAATCAGTTTATAGTTTTAGGCTGTTCAACTGCTTATTTTTCAGTTCCTTGTTGAAACAACTCCTAGACTCATGGATTCTACCCCTAAAGGCTAGAATGGGTTGTTTTTTGCCTATATCTTGTACTTTCTTAGTCATTTGTCAAGGTTGGACTCTTGTGAACGCTTTGAGCACTATTGTACATCATCTTTGCAGTTTGGCAAGGAAATAGACCACGGTTTGCAGCATTTTATGGGATTCTTGTGGCAAGATGACTTAGTATTGTTTTTCCTTCTGTGATTCAAGTTATCATATGTTTATGTGTGCCATTATCTCTCTCTTTTCTGCTTAACTAAATGAATCAAGTATAAAGGTGGAAATCATTGATGTTGCACTGCTCTACCTCAGGGTTTCATTAGTTTTACATGTTTTCTACTGTTTGAAGAGGACTCATGACACATTCATGCCATCTCCAACTCCTCACCAGTATCAAGACTCACCATTACACCTAATATAAAGTACTAAAGCACTTGCCTACGTCGCCCCACAGAAACTTCTACAAGACTCAGTTCATTTCTGGGACCCAAAACTGCCCTTCACATTTGATCCAGCAAACCAACATAAAATTCAATCAATCTTCCTTTGAGCATATACCTAGCCTAAAATTACTCTTTATATTATTCATCTCAAGCCTCATTTGCTATATTTTCCTGAGATTGACAAGGAGAGAGCCCTCTCCCAATCTGGTAGGCCTAACTACCAGGTTAAGCATGGTTTGATGTTACCCTAGACCTGCCTTTCTCAGCCTGAGGTAGATTTAGGCCCTGACATAGTGGCGACCATACTGGGGAAGAAAGCTTTGTTTGTTCATTAATGTTCTTTGCTTTATGAACTATAGACAAAGCCTGAAGTTAGCTAGGTATCCTTTAAACTGCTCTTGCTTTGCGAGTGCATAAGTAGACGAATGTTGCTTCAGTCAATCTCTGGTTTAGTTTTATAAACTAAACATTTGACTTGCAAATGGCCCCAGTACAATTTTGTAATCAAGTTTAGATCTGATTGTTGATGGTGAATAATGATCAGACATAGCAAGGCTAAAACCATTCACATGGTGATTCCAAATTAGTTTCGAGATCAGATCTAAGGACTCCACTGGAGGATGAACCTGGCCAGCGGAAACATGAAAGGACAATATGGAAAGATCGGGTATTCAAGTTGGAATTTCATCCAAGACATGGTGTTCTTTGTTATAAATTATTTCTTCTCTTTTCCCGAGAATGTCAAGAAGGTTTTACAAAGTATATTGTATTTGAGAAGAGATCCTTGACCTGCATTGGATTCCTTCCCTTTGAAGATTGTGAATACCAAAGATTTGCATGCCTTTGAGCTTGATCAAGACCCTTTTTCTCAATCTTGCAATGACCATCTTCAAACTGATGAGCCTAAAGAGACCAAGATTGATTCTACACCTTCTGTACATACCCCTATACCTTGTAAAATGCCAGATCAATACAAGCCTCTGATTTTACCTCCCATATCCCATGCTTTCCCTAAAAATCATGACCTATATCTACCAATATTTGATGGTGAATGCGAAAACATCACCGCTGAGAAACATGTATTGAATTTTGAGTCTTTTCTTGACCTTTTTTGAAGTTTATGAAGAAGATGCTAGTATTAGGCTTTTTTCTCTTTCTTTGTAAGGCAAAGTCAAGAGTTGGTTCAAAACCCCGCTTGATGTGAGCATCTTAGATTTATAGCAGTTCGTCAAAGTTTTCCTTGATAGGTGGGTGGTCAAGCAAAACCCTTTCTTGATTATAGAAGAGTATAACTAGCTGAAACGATAGCCAAGGGAGACAGTATAACAATTTTCTGCCATATTTAACCAAATCTATTTTTCAATGTCGGTTAATATAAGACCTCCTCCTGGATCCGCTCTCTTGCACTACCTGAAAGCCATTGATCTAGAAATGGATTTTCAGCTGAGAGAAAGGAACCTTGCAACACTTTAAGAGATGAAAAACTATGCAGTAGATGTAGAGGTTAATTTGTTGATCAGAAGGGCAAAGTTGAGGGAAGAAGAGATGAAGAACATAGATCTAGAGAAATCAACACCTTTAGAGGTAAAGCTCAACATTTTGGTAAGTGCAATGGAAGAGATGATCCAAAAGATCACCACAAGGAATGAGTTTGATGTGCAAGACCATGGCTCACTGATTGAAGAAGAACAAGTGGTTGATCTAAAACATTTTCTTCCTTATCCCAGTTGTCATAGATTAGATAATGGTAGTTTTATAGATCATTTTGGAGAACAAAGATCTGTTGATATGACATGTATGCTTGATGATGTGTTTTATACTGATGATTTGACTCAGTTTGATTAGTATGATGATGATTATGTTCTTCAAATAGAAGCTAATCTTGTAGACAAACCAATAGCTGGTTTGTGGAAGGAGGAAGTTCACTTTCAACAGCTCGAATACAGTGATCAAACGTTGCAGATCAGCTATGGAAATGAGGAGGAAAGTGCAGCAAATTTTGAAGTAAGTGAAGGATATTTGCATTTTTGTTTTGCTTCATTTCAGTTCATCAGAGACAACTTTCATGTAGTCAGAAGTCAATCATCAATAAGTCTTGATCTGGACCATCTTGAGGGCAATGAAAACCTTGTTCAAGACTTTTCATATCTAGAGTTGCAGCCTCCGAATGCCATTAATTTTCAAGTTGCAAATGAATACTTGGAAGCTGGAACATATGACCAAATGATCCAAGATGATTCCGTGCCTTTTTGTTTTGAATCATTTCAGCTTTTGAAGGGAAAATTACATGGTATATCTTCAAATGAGTAGCCTGTAGGAAATCATGTAATCTCATCGGAGCCAATAGAAAATGGGTTACAGTAGTCTTTTCAAGTTTTTCATGATCCAATAGCTGATGTGTTGGATGATGTCTGTAGTCAAAGTCCTTCTCCACTAGCTAACTGTGAGCTTGAAAAAAGTAACGAAACAAACATGATCTGGCAGCTGGTTTCTTTGTCATTTTCAGCAGGAGTCTCGTCACAAATCTTAGATGAAAGTTTGCATTCATGGTATGAGGAGAAGCAAAGTAATCCATTGGATGAGATAAGTCCCAGTGTGCATGAATTTCAAGATCCTTATGCAATATTTTTGGAGTTCGATAGCGAATCCATATCATTCAACATATATGTTTACAAGTTTTCATTAGGAGTTTCCTTTCAGTAGTTCTCTCTTGTTGATAAGAAAGCACTTGTGGAGGATGCAAACAACAACCAGAATGCTTACTTGGTTGCATTGGTTGTTTCATTGCACTTGATCAGGTGATGAATGGAAAATTTAGAGTAGGTTTTATTAAATAAGCTCCATTTTGAGCATATTTTCTAGTTTGTCAGTTGTGTTTTAGTATTGAGTCAGTTTCAGCCAATTGGTGTTTTTGAGTCATCAGTATTCAGTCATGTAATTTTAGATTGATTTTTTGACTCCATTACCCAATGGATAAGGCACTGGTCTACTCTCCCAAAGATCTATGGTTCTTGGCACCTCCAAGGAGTTACCATCCCCATTGGAGCCAATGTTAGTGTCAGTCTTTGAAACCTTCCACTAGTGATCAAATATGCTCTTACAAAGTGGTCTTAAAGTGTCAAAGTCAAATCTTGTCATTTCAGTGGGTCTTCAAGTAAAATTTGGTCACTAGATATTAGGTCTAGGGTTTGTTTTCACTCCTTCTAAAGTTTTCCAAATGTCGGTCCATGTCACCATTCAGCTGAGTGTACCATCATTCAAAGGGTTGTCATCATCATTTTAGGTTCCAATAGGTCATTTTACACCTTGTTCATGTTTTAGTTGTGCTTGGGAAAGATTCATTTCCCTCTCCTAGGGTTTTGAAGGTAATTTCTCTTGGATGGTCAAATCATCAACAAAACTTGTATCTTGATGCTCATTCACCTTCCTCCTTGCTAAGAAAGAAGTGTGCTTGTTTTCTTGAGTGTGTTTGGCATCATTTCATAACAAACCCTATTGGCATTGAGTTTTCTCTCATACACCCTAAATAAGCTAACCTACCTCTCATAAGCCACTAAGGGTCATTGGCTGCCTTTCTCCTCCATTTACACTTGTTTATCAACTCTTCCTCACTATCCATCACTCATCAAACTTCACTCCATTAAACCCTAATTTCTACATCAAAGCCTAGCCCTATACCCTACTCCCAAACCATAACTCCCACATCCTACTCTTTCACTATTCCTACTTCCCTATCAAACCCTTATCCTACATTCTAAAACTCTATTCACTCCCCTCATTCCCCTCATTCCCTAAAACCTCAAAACCTCCACTCCCTCAAGCACTCATCTCCCCATACACCTCACTCATCTTATCTTTTAAAATCTCTTCATACTCTTGCTGTCCCAACCTCATCCCTTCATTCCTCAACAACTACTACATAATTAAAACCTATGGAGAGGGACCTTAGATATTTTCATTAGTGCCTCAAGAGGAAGGAGGACCTCTAGGACAGAAGGAGGTCAAATAGACTGAGACCTTGAACACGAAAACAAGCAACTTACTGACAAACAAGACCTCATGGAGCTGCAAATCATCAAAAAAACCTTCAAAGGGCCAAGAAGGCAAAGGTCAAGTTGACCTCCGTTGAACAAGAGATAGAGAATGACAAGGAGTCTTGGTTGGAGAAGATGAATATGCACTTGGAGAAGCTACTTGAAAAGGACAACAAGGAGAAAAAGATGTTGCAGCACATGGCTTATCACTATTTGGCACAAAACAAAATTTGCAAAGCTAAGATAAGGTGCCTAAAGGCCAAGTTGAAGAAGACTTGGAGGAGCAAGAAAGACCAAGATAAACTCAAAATCTTGGCTGAAGCTTCCTTGGCCCAGAATAGTACTTGATGCAGATCACTCATGCCAAATTTCAAGAAATTTGGCAAACTTTTTGACAATTTTGAATTTTTCAAGGAGAAAACAGGTTTTTCTGGCAGGTGCGTAGCGCCACCTAGCGCTCGCTTTTTCTAGGGACCTCCTCTGGAGGAAAAATTTGAAATTTTGGATTCCTCATGAAAAATTATGAATACCCAGAAATTACTAGGAAGTTTTGATAAGTTTTGGGTTACCAAAAGGGTCAAAAACACGTCAAAAATGCCTTCTCTACCACTTTTTGGCCACACAGGAAGTAGTGTTGGGAGACTGATTTTTGGAGGGGAAAATGAGAATCAAATTTACAAATTCCACTTGTTATATAAAGTAGACAATAGACAGAAAGTAATTCCATCAAGCCTACTTGGAACAAATTTTGTTAAGGGGAAGGCTGCCAAATGCAGCTGGTAAAAAGCATAGCATTAAAAGGTGCCAATTTTCCTGTTTGCTCAAAATTTCGCCTAGTTTTCTTCCAGTTTGACTTTTTCTCTCTTATGGTCAAATTCATGATGTGATATGATGTAAATTCATGTACTATGATGTAAAAATGATAAAAATTGACTTATGGAGGTAGATACATAAGTTATAGGTGGTTTTGAAGTGAATGAATCAGTTTCCATAGTTTTAGAGGCAAGCTGTTCCACTGCCTATTTTTCAGTTTCTTGTTGAAATAGCCTCCTAGACTCATGGATTCGACCCTTAAATGCTAGAATGGGTGGTGTTTTGCCTATATCTTGTACTTTCTTAGTCATTTGTCAAGGTTGGAATCTTGTGAATGCTTTGAACACTATTATACATCATCTCTGCAATTTAGCAAGGAAATAGACTAGGGTTTGCAGCATTTTGTGGGATTCTTGTGGAAAGGTGACTTAGTATTGTTTTTCCTTCTATGATTCAAGTTATAATATGTTTATGTGTGCCTTTATCTCTCTCTTTTCTGCTTAACTAAATGAATCAAGTATAAAGGTGGAAATCATTGATGTTGTAGTGCTCTAACTTAGGGTTTCATTAGGTTTACATGTTTTCTACTGTTTGAAGAGGAATCATGACACATTCATGCCCTATCCAACTCCTCACCAGTCTCAAGACTCACCATTACACCTAATCTGGAGTACTAAAGCACTTTCCTACCTGGCCCCACAGAAACCTCTGCGAGACTAAGTTCATTTCCTAAACCCAAAACTGCCTTTCACATTTGATCCAGCAAACCAACATAAACTTCAATCAAACTTTCTCTGAGCATATACCTAGCCTAAAATTAGTCTTTATATTAGTCATATCAAGCCTCATTTGCTATATTTTCTTGAGATTGACAAGGAGAGAGCCCTCTCTCGACCTGGTAGGGCTAGCTACCAGGTTAAGCATGGTTTGATGTGACCCTAGACCTCCCTTTCACAGCCTGAGGTAGATTTGGGCCCTAACAGGGCCTAGTAGTCCTGAGATGGGATGTATGGTAAATACTAGAGAGAGTGTCTCGGTGTAGGTCCTGGTGATCCTTGGATCAGACTGTGGATTACAGTAAAGCCTGAGAGACTAGGAGGCCCTCAAATGCCTGATGGTGTAGCGGGAGAACTCCGGTGGCATCCATGCTTGTTTGGTTCTTTTGGTGTGTTCTATGAGCCCCACATTCATGCTTGGAATATGGCACAGGGGTGATTGGCTAAAGTGAGAATTGGCTTAGCCAATCTAAGGTCAGGTGGAACGTGGTAGTCCCATATATGGTTGGTTGTTTCATTCACTAATGAGAAATTCATTCCGTTGGTTTTCATGTGTAAATGTACTAATGTATATGTGGATTTTATGGCAGATATATTTATGGTATTCATGTTGTTGCTATATGTTACACAACATTTTGCCACTGTCACTATACTCCCCATTCCTTGATCCTAGAGGACCTCTACAGTGAACCCTACATGCTTTCCCTTCATGAAGAAACCCCCATTGTGTCCCTCTTCATGAGCAAAGCAATTCCCTTTTGCACCATTTCCCCTAAAACTTCTGTTTTCCCCAGTTTACAAGACCGATGCTAATGACCTTTGTCTCCCCGTGCCGATGTGCAGAGAATAGAATTATCCCTAGCACCTACCAAAATGACTGAGTTGTGTTCCAGTCACACCAATCCTATTATGGAAAGTTTTTTAAATTAAGAGACAACGCTTCCAGCTCTAGAAGATTTGTATCGGAAGTTCGGTAAATGGTTTGGCTGGATGGAGTTGAGGATGTCAGTTTGGGCTCCTTTCCCATATAATGATGGAAATACCTCAGGAGATAAGACTTTCTCCCATGAGAGGAGGATCCATCTCCCATCCATTCATCTTATATAAACATCCTTTTTTCCCAAGCACAAGCTAGTTGCAGTGTTGAAGTGTTAATGTTGGGGTGCTAGTGCTATTTTGGTTTGGAGTAAACAACAAGCTATTCATATTTGTAGCTATCTAGTTGTCTGAGGGATAAGTTTGATTTGGTTTGGAGTGAAGCCTAAATGGATGAGCCTTAAAACTATTGTTGATTGAGGCCATCATGGAATGCTAGTAGAAGTGTGTGGAAACTTGTTCTTGTTAGAGGAGAACTACAACGTCAAGACAATGGTTGTAATAGCTTCTGGATATCAACATATATGAAACTATGTATTGATTTCCTACATGTTTTTTCATATTACATATTCATGGCTTAATGTTTCTTGACTTGTTAAGTAGGTTGAATTATAATTTGTCTATTATCACGGTTTTTGTTTGCTGTTGTTTACTTGTTTTAGGTGCTTCAAAAAGGAAGTGAGAGATAGTTGGAGCAAGCAAACAAGGACATCATCGAGTGGGATAAGCGTACTAAGAGGTAATCCCTGTTAATTGGTTCTAACCTAAGGAAATCTTCCATAGAATGTATCTGTTGTGGCTAGACCCATCACCGGGCTAAAGGAATTTGTTTGTGTTCGCACTTATAATTTTACTTCACCAAGCCCCCCAAGCTTCATTTCAGTCAACTAAGTGGATGGAATGAAGGTTGACTTTCGAGATCTTAGAAAGACTCGACTGGGATTTTATGATATATTAATCAAAGACTCGATTTGGAGTAAAAAACAAGCTATTCATAGTTGTAGCTATCTAGTTGTGTGAGGGAGAAGTGTGATTTGGTTTGGAGTGAGGCCTAAAGGCAAGAGCCTTAAAACAATGGTTGATTGAGTCCATCATGGAATGCTAGCAGAAGTGTGTCAGAACTTGGTCTTGTCAGAGGAGAACCACAATGTGAAGACAATGGTTGTAATCTCTTCTTGATATCAATATATATGAAACTATCGATTGATTTCCTACATGTTTTGTCATATTACATATTCATGGCTTAATGTTTCTTGACTTGTTAAGTAGGTTGAATTACAATATTTCTATTATCACAGTTGTTGTTTACTATTGTTTACTTGTTTCAGGTGCTTGAAGAAGGAAGCGAGAGATAGCTGGAGCGAGAAAGCATGGACATCATCAAGTGGGATAAGCATACTAAGAGGTAGGCCCTCTTAATTGGTTATAACCTAAGGAAATCTTCCATAGAATGTATATGTTGTGGCTAGACCCATTATCGGGCTAGAGGAATTTGTTTATGTCTACTCTTATAATTTTGCTTCACCAAGCACCCCAAGCTTCATTTCAGTCAACTAGGTGGATGAAATGAAGGTTCACTTTCGCGATCTTGGAAAGACTTGACTGGGATTTTACAAGATCTTAATCAAAGAATTAATTTGGAAAAGGGAGTTGCTTCATTTTTTAATGAGGTTGATATAGGAACAAACTATCCTTGGACATATGTTTCATTTTTAATGAGGTTCATATAGGAAGAAACTATCCTCAGACTCCTTGATTCATTTTTTAATGAGGTTGACACAAGAAAAAGAACTATCCTCGTTAATTTGATCATGGACCATATGAGAACATGGCTCCCAAGAGGTCTTCACTAGATGGAAAAACCACACTCTCAGAAGAATATATGTCATGTGGTACCAAATATAGATCGGGTTCCAATGCCCCCAATACATAATGTACAATACCATCTGTGTGATCATCAGTAGATGTGGAGATGGAACAGATAGCCACATAATTGACCTATGGCGAAGAGGGTACTACTTGCAAACAAGAGCCGATAGGGGATGATGGTTGAAAAGGAGGCACCCGGTGACTAATGGACAATAATTGATCAAGAGTCACAATTCTCCCCTCATGTAGAAAACAAACCACACAAGAAAGAGAAGAAACAAGAGCTCCCATGGCATAAACATAGTCGCGTCCTAGGAGAATATTGAAATCTAACGAACCTTGGACTACCATCACGTCTATATAGATGGTATTTCCTCCCAAAGTAATAGGGAACTTTGGAAGGATCCCTAAGGGTTGTCTGGTTCCTCCGTTGAAAGCCAACAGATTCTGGGTGACAGACATAAGTTGTGGAGAGCCCAAAGCTTTCCAAGTAGTAGAAGAAATGATGCTAACAGATGCACCTTCATCTAATATAGTGCCATGTAATACCATATTATAGGCTTTTACTGTGATTTGGAAAGGCACATAAGATGGGAGGTGAAAAGCAGTCAACGGAACCCAATTGAAAGAGACGACATAACTAATTGGTGGGGGTATCATATGATTTCCCCCATGCTATACAAGAATAGGAGAAGGAATCTCCTGAACAACTGGGACGAGAGGGCCACCTTTTAATTCATGAGAATATGAGGAGATGATAAGAACATGAGCAGTATGATCACCACTCTCTTCTAAAATAGAGTGAGAAACTAGTGGTGGAACCAAGTCAACACACTTTTTGACCAATGGTTGGTCGGGAAAAGACACAAGAGAGTCATGCTCAGGAAGATCAGGACTGACAAGAGATGAATTCAAGTCAATCTCATTACCAAATAGGAGAGGGTCAAAATAAAGCCTTTGATAACCAACAGGAAGATGAGGTTGAGCAGTTGTCAGGCTTTCCAAAAGTTTGGAAGCTTTATCCATAAGAGGACAAAAATGAAGAAGATGCTCTCCCTCGCATAACCTATAAGGGAGTATAATCTTTCCCTTCTTCTTACCATCATTAGCGGAAGGCATGGCATCGAAATGATCTCCAGAGGTCAACAGGATTGGTCGGTTTAGGTCTTACGACCATACCTTTAAGACTCTGGGAATGCCAGGACAATCTTGAAGGAGATGGTCACCCTTACATAGCTTGCAAGGGAATCTACCCTTCCATGTAGGATCAGAAGGTTTGTCGACGGGGGTTACATTTGGAGTAATAGTTGCACAATTGGCCTATCACTTATTTGACTTCTTCTTCTTCTTCATCTTCTTCTTCTTCTTCTTCTTAGCCTCTTGGTTACTGGATTTCAAAATTTCACCAGGCAAAGTAGAAGAGGAAGAGGAAGAAATAGGGGAAGGAGGGGAGAGGTCAACCTTAGAATCAATGTGGTGTGATTCAAATGAAGGAGATGGCGAGGTAGGAGTTGGGATGCTTGGGACTATCGAGGTTGAAAATAACCAGACATGTAAACAATTTGTTAACCCAGGCAGGTACAACGTCGCCATATAAGGAGCAGCAACATTTCCAAAAGAAGGAAAAGGACCAAGATTCCCATTCGAGGGGAACCCTTGCCTGGTAGACTCTGGGAATGTTTCCATTGGAATCAACCCTAAAGAATCACTAACTTTAACCAGGAATATTTTGTGGGCAGTTAATTTTAAGACAACGAAACAAAACTTTGCCTTTTCATGTTTTAAGAGTCGAGAAAAGGACGAAATATGACTCCAGTCTCTTTCGGAGTTAATGAGGTTGAAAGGACAGGTTCTTGATGATCGTTTCAAATTTAAGGAGTCAGTAAAGATAAAAAATGAACACTCAGGGTACTCTAGGCATAAAGGATTACCAGGTAACCGTGAACTGCAGAATACCTCCCGGTGAACCAAGAAGTATGGATAGGCAATCTCCCTAAATGCTATGTTTAGTGTATCACGTTCACAAGGCAGAAGACTCAGCTTCCAATGGATAAAGGATTGAAAACAAGTGGGGTCTCCCTTTATATACATGATGGTACAGGGAGCACAAGTCTATACTAGCACTGTCTAGTGCCGAAGCGAACAACAACTGCTAGGTTTAAAGACACCGGAACATGTCTCTAGCCTAGACCACTAAATGTGAGTGTTAATTTTCAATGCTTCCTTTGGTTAATTCAATAAATTTTAACGATTGATCTTGAATTAGGTTTCAATTTCAAGGCCCTACCATTGTCTTTTGAAAAAACCCCTACATGCAGCTATATGAGAAAAGAGATCTTTCTTTGATGAAATTTAACACTAATTGAGGGATAGAGATCACACATTCAATGCAACAATCAAAGAATGAAAACTTTCACTAATACATGTCCTAAATGCACTTAATCTTCCCTAAACAATAAAATAAGTTTCATTTCATTTCCAATGCTTATGATGATGCAATTCTAGCTTCTTAATGATGTTACTAATGCAATATTTTTGCTTAAGTAAACTAGAATGATGTTCTTCTTTTCATAAAATGCAAAATGAATCTTTCACATAAAGAACTTTAATGAAAACTTTCACAATTCCAAACAGGAAAGCATCAATCAAATCCAAAGCATGATAAATGAAACTAAAAGAAACTTCTTCCCTAAATTGAACAAACCAAACACATAAATTCTTCAATCGACAAACCAAGCAATGTAATCTATGCTCGGAACGAGAAAAGAGACACTCATAATAAGAGAACAACTGAGACTCTTTCACTCATTCTATTGAAAATGAATTAAAAAAAGCATCCTAGTCACTTTTGGGAGGAAGAAGAGAGTCTAAGGGTCAAGACACATTGACACTGGAATGGGAGAAATTATAATTTTTTCTTAACTCAGAGATTGAAGCAACTTTTGGGCCAAAAGTAGCGCTAATCGACATGACTGGCACAACTTTCACTCTAAAACTAGCACTGATAAGCTTGATTGGCACAACTATTTGGCTAAAAATAGCGTTGATCAAGGGATTAAAAGAAAAAAATAAAAAAGAATTTCACACAAGGCTAGACTTAACACATCAGAGGGTGGGCTAAACCAAGAAAGCACAAAAACCAAGATAAATGAATCTCTCTAATCAGGGAGAAAATGGTCTAAGAGGCTTACGGGGTTGAAATCATGAGAGAAAGACACACTGGTCAAGATCTGGGGTGAACCCTAATCTTCACCCATAGGTAACAACGCGATTACCTAACTGACAACAAGCAATAGAAGTGGGTTGGCGCAATTTTTCCTCAACATATCGTGCTGATCAGCGTGACTTTCAGTGAATTACGCACGTTGAGCAAGGATGCAAAGAAAAAAATAAAAAATTTCAAAAGTTGGGACTAGACTTGCTACTATGAACTTCAAACCCAGAGTAGTAAGCAAAGAAAAAAAAATAGAACTAAAGGGAAATGGTGAAACTAGAAGAGTTCACACAAAACCATGAAATCCCAAGAAAACAAACAAAAGGATTGGATCCCCAATGGAGTCGCCAATTTTTGGTGAAGCAAAATTATAAGTGTGGACACAAACAAATTCCTCTAGCTCGATAATGGTTCTATCCACAACAAAGACATTCTATGCAAGATTTCCTTAGGTTAGAAGCAATTAAGAAGGCCTACCTCTTAGTATGCTTATCCTGCTTGATGATGTCCTCGCTTGCTCACTCCAGCTATCTCTCGCTTCCTTCTTCAAGCACCAGAAACAAGTAAACAACAAAAAACAACAACCATGATAATAGAAAATTTGTAATTCAACCTACTTAAAAATACAAGAAACATTAAGCCATGAATATTTAAGATGAAAAAACATGTAGGAAATCAATCAATAGTTTCACATATATTGATATGAAGAAGAGATTACAACCATTGTCTTGACATTGCGGTTCTCCTCTGACAAGACCAGGTTCCCACACACTTCTACCAGCATTCCATGATGGCCTCAATCAACAATATTTTTAAGTCTCTTCCCTTTAGGATTCACTCCAAACCAAATCACACTTATCCCTCACACAACTAGATAGCTACAACCATGAACAACTTGTTGTTTACTCCCAACCAAAATAGCACTAGCACACCAACATTAACACTTCAACATTGCAACTAGCTTGTGTTTGGGAAAAAGGGATGTTTATATAAGATGAATGGATGGGAGATAGATCCTCTTCTCATGGGAGAAAGTCTTATCTCTTGAGGTAGTTCCATCATTATAGGGGAAAGGAGCCCAAACTAACATCCTTGACCCCATTTGGCTAAAGCATTTAGCAGACTTCCATTATGAAGCTTCTAGAGCTAGAAGCTTCGGCTCTTAATTTAAAAAAATTTCCATAATAGGATCGGTGCGACTGGAACACAACTCAGTCACTCTGGTCAACACTAGGGATAGTGCTAATCTTTGCACATCGGCATGGGGGAGACAAAGGCCATCAGCGCTAGTCTTGTAAACTGGGAAAAACATAAGTTTAAGGGGAAATGGTGCTAAAGGGAATTGATCTGCTCATGAAGAGGGACACAATGGGGGTTTATTCATGAAGGGAAAGCATGTAGGGTTCACTGTAGAGGTCCTCCAGGATCAAGGAATGGGGAGTACAGGGACAGTCACAAAATTCTATGTAACACTATGCTGGTTATATGTATGTTTGATGACAACAACTTTGTATGGCTCTCAACATGTTTTTACTTGTAAATGAATGGATAATGTATCTATGACCTAATAGATGATAATGCATCAAAAGAGATGAGGTAACAATGGTTCTTAATGATTTTCAGATAAGTAAGAGATCCTGATGCTTAATTCTGTTGTTTACACCTGTAGATTACATGTTTGCAATATGTTTGATGAAATGGCTATCATGGCTAGCAAGGGTCTGGTTAAGGGCTTGTTTAACTCATTTCTTCTACTTCATTGTTTCCCTGTTATATTAATACTCTTAAGTTATCATTCTATTCTAGGCTTTGGGCTAGAAAAAGTGGCTCAAATCCCAGGGATGTTGGCACAAAACTAGCAAAACGAGTCTCTGGATGTTGGCAGGTAAGCCTGTGAGAGTGAATGGAGGTCCTTGGACATTCTCATGCCCATATCATGAGAGCGACTCGGGGTTAAGTTGATCAAAATTTAAGTGGTACCTAGGGGCAAGCTGCCTAAAGTGTTGGCATGATTCTTAGGGGTCCTTTATCTGATTTGGAAGGTTTGTTTGTTATGTTTCCATTGATTCCACTTCCTTAAGGTCACATAGGAAGTCGAATCCAACCATGGTAGCCTATTGTCGCATGTTTACCTCTGTTGGCCGATTACTTGGGTAGATGTGGTAGGAGGGTGTTACAAAGTGGTATTAGAGCATGGTTCACCCCTCAGAATAGATGGGCGGTATGTTGGTCATGCATGCATGTCAGTTGCATGTGTGTCTCTTACACTTGCATTCCATGTGCTTGTTGCATTGCATACTATTGATCATGGTTGTAGTAAGGTTGCCATGAGGACCTTGATGTTGATTTTCTAGAATGCATTGTCATAAATACATGAATGGTTACATATTTTTATATGTCGCTTACATGTTGTAATATTTTTCTTGATTACATCCTTGTATGTTCGATTACATGTATCAGTCTTGTAGGTTGGTTACAAGAATTGATCACTTATGCTCGACTACATGCGTTCATGTGTATGTGTAGTTGGTTAGGCATTTATTATGCATGTTGATGGTTGCATGTGGAAATGTGTACAATGGAGTAATGGTTTTTCTGATGCATGAGGTCATAGCAAGCATTGTTGATATGACCTTGCAATTATGATTGGACCCTAGCTAGAGTGATGTTTATGTGTTGATTTCTTTATTTATGCATGTCTATATGCTATTATGATTATGTTATACATGTATCATGCTGATTTCTTGATCTTCTAGATGAGGTAAACTCCCCAAATTATACTAAGGTACATTTGTTTGTTATGAATTGGTTTATCTGACATATTATGCTTTGTAAGAAAGAGATCAAATGGCTAGAAAGGTGGTAGACTACATAGACTCTCCCTATGAATTAGATGAGTAACGTGGTGTGGGGAACTCTTCTGATTTGGTAGACACATTGAGAAGCTTGAAGGAAGAAATAACCAGTTGTAAGTCAGATGATGACAATAACATATAGGAACAAGAGAAGCAAGCTCAAGTTAATGCTATACTTCTTCATAGTTTGTCAAAATTACAGCGACAAGGGCCACCTCAGATTAGCCATGGACAAGAGGATAGAACTCATGGGGCATATGGCAGTGGGTCTCTTGGTAGACACAAGTTGGATAGAGATGACACGGTGAGAGATGGTAGGTTGTTGGACACTCTGGATAGGAGGAGTCATGAGTACATGAATTATTATAGTTCTGGTTCTAATAGACATCATGATCATTATCATTATCATCCTTACAGGAGAACTGATAGGAAATACTTTCTAGATGAATTTAAGAAAGCGAAGGCACCTAATTTTGATGGAGATGTGAAGAAGCTAGAAGATGCAGAGGCTCAGATACTTTGGATGAACAAATTATTTGAGTTGCATCACTACACAGATAACATGAAGGACAAAATAGCTATCTTTAGCTTGAAAGGTAAAGCTGAAATTTGGTGGGAAGATGTTAAGCGGGTTAGAGACATCATGACGAATGAATTGAGTTGGTGGGAGTTCAAGAGGCTTTTCAGGAAGACAAACTTTCCAGAAAGGTACTACGACAGTAAGGCTAAAGAATTCTATGAGCAAAAGATGGGGTCAATGAAAGATGAAGAGTACATGACCAAGTTTCTAGAGATATTGAGGTATGTACTATATCTTACTAATGAGAAGGCTGAAGTTCAACGATTCGTTAGTGGTTTTCCATTAGCATTTAGAGATTGGATTGACTATGATGAGCCTCGGTCACTTGAGGAAGTTATTGGGAACCAAAGGATTGCTATGAACAATCAAAGTGTAAGAATGAATCTCAGTAAGGATGGAAATGGAAAGCCAAAGGTAAAGGTAAATGGAAGCCCAAGCAAAAAAGGCCTCAGAATGCAGATGGGAAAGAAAATATGGCATTTCGAAAGAATTTCAATGCAGCTAGACAAGGACATGGGTCATAGTAGCAGCATAAAGGTGAGGGCACTGGTTGGTTGGAGTGTTGGACATGTGGTGAGGAACACCTTAGGAGAGATTGTTTTCAAAATCATGGTTGTAGGCCTAAGATATCAAGTGAACAGGAGGCACATACTGTTGGGGATGTAGGGTAGATTATTCCTCATATTTATATGATTGTGGAAATTAGGTAGGAAGAGCATCATGCATCTATCACTGAGATGGACAGTAAGCCTTGTGATCAATTTATTTCTATTTTGATTGACCCTAGATCTAATTATAGCTATGTTAGTCTTGACTTGGTGGATACGTGTGGTTTGAGTAAAGAATTGCATGCAGAATATTCGTTAGCATAGTTGGATACATGTACAAAGAAGTGAGTTCATCATTGGTGTTATCACTCAAAATTTTCCTTAGAAGTTATCAGAAGAAGGAAGAAACCAAGGTAGCCACAAACCAATCTTTTAAGTATAGGCTCTAGCAAACCTATGACTCAGAGAGGGCTCTCTATATAATTTAGCTTTGTTTTACTGGGATTTTAGGCTAGTTCTTAGTGTTCATTGGGGTTTTGGGTTTGAATTGAAGGTTGGGTGGTGTAATTCTTGGAATAGATGGATAGAGCAAGGTCATTAAGCCATTGGGCGATGGAGTCAACAAATGGATAACAAAACTGGATCAATTCATTAAAGGGAATGTTCACAGTGTAGGCTAGCAAAGTAAAGTGAAAATCTTTAGGTCAAATGGGTGAAATGATCCTAACAAGGGTGAGAGAGCACTTAAGAATTCTTAGGCCCGGGTTAAAATGAAGAACAAAGGATAATCATGAACAAAGGGAAATTAAGAATCCTTTGTTATAGACCACAAGGAACTACCTAAACTAAGGAGTAATCAAGAATTCCTTAACTTAGATTGGTGAAGAAAACATTCAATTTGCATAACAGTCAAAATAGAGTGTAGCTAAGCAATTTCTGAGATATTCCATGTTATAGCATTCATATTTTTAGAGATACAAGTAAGACTATGGAAAAACTTAAAGAAAAATAACATTGAACGTGAGAGAATACTTATTTGAAATTTGCTTTACACAAGAATCGAGTGAAATATCTGATCTTTATTCCTTAATCTAGCTAACTAATCTAGTCATTGATACAATAGAATTTTAGACTTAAGAACAAGAAGTCTCTAGAAATGTTTTGGAACCCACCCTACATACTTCGATTTATGGAGTATTAATACAAAAAATTATTACAAAATATCTCAAAATAACTTTAGATTTAATCTAGGAAATACAAATATCTTCTTGCAAGAAGATAGAGATAGCTATTGAACTGTTTCATGTTGTCCCTTTTATTATGGTTGTGTTGCCCTTTATCATTGAAGTGTAATATTTTATGTTGGCTTGTTGTTGTAGTGTTTCACTTTGGAGTCTTCTTTAACTTTTACCTTTCAGTTGATACTCTTTAACCCTGATACTCTTTGACCCTGATGTGTGTTTTTTACCTGTTTTACTTGGTTGTTCTGTTTTTACTATGCAGTAAATTTATCACAATAAATCAGTCACTATCTCCCACCATTCTGCATCAGGTAACTTTACGTTCATCATTCTTCTATAGATTTCGTTAGCTTCAGTATACTTGGAAAAATTGTGCTTGGTGACGAATAAATGTTTAATCTCATGCTCTAGGAAAAACAAGTTTTCAAATGTATTGTACAAAACTTTGCCTGTTGGAAATGCTTTTATGGATGAAGAGCTAGTTTATTTCTTAGCCAACTTCTGAGTTTGGTATCATAGTACAACTGTGTCATGAGTTTGTCATTGATAACCATAGGATTGGGCAGACCTTTTTCCCTCAAAACTTGGAATTTAGCCATGAACCTATCAATGGCTACCTACATATTGTGACACTTTTCTTCTAAGTTAAGCATAAGGTTTCTTTTGGAGAGGACCTTCCTTATTTCTAAAATGGTCGTAGTCCTATCTTCTATATTTAGCTCATGGAGCTCATATCTATTCTTGTTGTTGAGGAAGTGGATGAGTCTATTGGCATCCTCTTGCTTATCTCCTAACTCGTTCTTCACTTTCTGGATAGATTCTGTAGCTATCTTTACTAACTCTGTATGCTAAAAAATAACTTGAATTGAGGGCCAAATATCCTTGACATAGTCAATGATATTGGCCCACAACATTTCCTTGGTTTTCCCTAGTGGTTTCTCCAGTGTCAAGTCTTTCTCTAGGATTTTAATCCTTTCACTCATCCTTTGGGCCTTTCGTGCTTCTTCCTTTTGTTTAAGTTGGGCAAGTTTGTAGCCAATTTTGAAATTTGCCACCTTTTCTCTCAACCTATTCATTTTTGTAGCCTGGATAGACATCTCTTCCATGGCTTTGACTAGTTCTGTTGCTTTGTCTCCTGATGCACCTGCTGTTAATGTAGGTTTTGTTGTTGCTGGCAAGGCTATTGCAAGTGGAGCTGTAGGTGACAAAGATGCTACTAGTGTGGATGGCACTGTTGTGGAGACTATAGGGATAACATTTGTTGAAGAAGTGTCCACATATGCTTGTTTTAATTAGATTAAAGCATCCAATTCCTTTTCTGTCTCTTTTAGTTGATCATTCAACTTTAAGACTAAGTCCATGAGTTCTTCATGCCCCTACTAGGCTTCCAAGATTTCGAATGTTTGTGGATGTTGCAGCTGAGGTATTTTTAGCTATTTATTCAATGCAACTATATCATCTTTCTTATTTTTAATAAGTTGTTCTGTGGCTTTTATATCCTTGGGATCGTGTCCCAATTCAATCACTAAGTCCTCTAAGGACTTGATCCTGGTATCCTTGGCCTGTGAGGAGGCCTTCTTTAACTAAAATTTTGCTGGAATGTTGTTTAGATAGTTTTGGAGCTAGTGAGCAACTATGGCTTTACCTATCAGGGTGGACTATATCATTTCTCTAGCCTATTTGTGCAGTTCAATCTGGTCTATGGGATGAATATCCCTTGCCAATACTTCGAAGTCTACCTTTTTGAAATCAGAGGTTGTCTTTGGCTGTTGAGCTATAGGTTTGATGAATGACATATACAGCTTCTCCTCTTTAATGTCAAAGGCTAACATTAGCCTTATTTGATTGGTAGGAGTCAGCTTTAGATATTGAGCATAAGTTTGGGCCTTAAGCCTCTCATTTCTTGATTTGATTTCTTTGTATCTTTCCTTGATGTCTTGGTCCTTGTCAGCAAGCCTGCTAAATGAAGAGACTTCCACACTAAGTTGCCTTTCCAACATCTGAGTTTGTGATGTGGAAGGCTCTTGCATGCCTTCAGATGGAGTGGTAGGCCTACTTTTGTTTCTTTCTATGTTTGTGACCTCAGTTGAGCCCTCTGTATCCTCTCATTCAAAAACAGGATTCATTTTTTTCCTTTTTGCTTGGCTCGTTTTTGGCTGAGCATATGAGGTTTCTCTTGCTGATCTAGTGGCCTCCTCCCTACTTCTCTCTAGGTCCTTCTCCTCATTTTGAGGAGTCTGCATAACTAGATGGGTACTCATGGTTGTCTCTGGTTGGTCTAATTGCTCTGATACTTGCAAGAAAGAACCCTCAGCAAGTTGTCTTTCTAGATCAATGAGAGCATTCTCTATGTCTACCTTGGTGTTGTCTTGGTCCCCTAGGGTAGCTTCCACCCATTCTGTTTGGTTGGCATAGGTTTCTATTTTAGGTATGGTATGGTGAATGAAAGGTCCTAGCTTGACCTTTTGTGTCTTCTTAGTAATGAATTCCAAAGGGTCATATCTCCAAACAAAACTCCTTTGGAACTTCATTCTCTGTAAAATTAGGTCTGCCTCTTTTCCTGCCTCTTTGGAATTGCATATGAAGGGACATAATTGATATTTTATTTTGAAATTGGCCTTCTTCTTGGCATTGACGAAGTTTACTTCATCTGCATTGACGATTTGTTTATAGTATTCTAATGCAAACAACCTCATTGGGAAGTATCTTGGTAGCTTGTATGGTGCAAGCATGCAACCATATATTCTAAATTCTGTGTGGTTTTCATAAAGGTACTAGTCACCCACTTTGGATTGCTTGGAAAGCTGGAGGACTCTCTTTATTTCTGGGCTTATCCTAGGTGGAGGATTCCTAGTGAGCATAGTCATGATGGGATGTACAAAAGAATCTATAAAGTCTGAGTAAGTATATGGTGATCCAGATTCATGAAAAAGTGGGGTCCAAAAGATTATAGATCTGGGCTAGCCCTTGGTGTCAAGCTTCTAAAGGGTGAATGAAAACTTATCAGGTTGATAATACAAGAACATATGGTATAATACTGAGGAATACTTGAAAACTCTTTCATTGCTCATTCTAAGGAATTGTTCGTGCATCCTATCAACTATAAATTGGGCATAGTCATAAATGACAACAGGAGGTTGTCCTAGAGTGTAGATGGACATGAAGGCAAGGATTAACTCATCAATGTATTCACTAGTGGTGTACCCCAAAACACAAGATATCATGGCTACAATGTTCTGGCCCCATGGGGAAAAATAACAGCGACATATGGAAGGGAATCCTTAGGGATGTGTTTTTCTTCTCTGATGAAGGTTTGGAACAATTGGGCCAATTTTGCATAACTAAGCTTAGGATACTGGAGTTAGGTCTTGGCCTTGGTTAGAGCTGCTGCATTTCATTTATGGACTCAACAGTGATGGTGAAAAGGGCCTTCTAGTCATGAGACATTATGGTTTTGTGGCTGGGGACATAGCATGCATAACACATGTGGACAATTTCTGGAAATATGTGAACCTGGGGGAAATGATACTTGGGGAAATTTGACTTCCACAGGCCAATTTCATCTTCATGGTTAAGGTATATGTCCCTACTTTGGCAATGTACTTTGAGCAGGGGCTCTATGGCAGTGGTATCTCTTATTTGGAAATCTTTATCAACTAAAGGAAGGTGGTTTATGTCCAAATGGGGGGTGGTAATGGGTCTCACATCCATGGCGATGGGGGCAGCCATACTCAGTTCTTATGGATTTGAGTGTGGGGGGTAATTCAGAGTTTTTAGGGCAACGATGATTTTGTAGATTTTTATGGCTCAAAGTGTAAAATCAAAGTAAATTTGATGTTTTTTTTACTTAATTAACAGTGTTACGAGGGTCCATATGGCTCTGGTGTGGACTGGTGAATGAGCTAGGCTATCCGTAGCATCTGTGGAGCGATGGCAAAGGTCTATGAGTGAATTCATAGTTTGCAAGGGTCAAAACAGATTTTTGGGCTCTTAACAGCAAATGTACGAAAAGAGAGAAAAGAGGGATAATGGGGCTTTTATAGAAAATTGTTATTTTTTGGCGGGTTCATTGTTTGATGAACAGTGGCAGTTTTTCGGTTAAAATGGGGGAAGTGGTTTAGGATGGCCATCGCACCACTTTTGAGAGGGAAGCGGTTTTCGGGAGAGGTTGCCCGATTCCATTAATGTGTGACACGTAGCATCGGGGGTCAGGGGGAAAACCGCCTTATCAAGCGGGTAAAGGATGGACACTAGGCCGGGCCAATATGGAATAGGGTTGTTGGATGCGGGGGAAGGATGATAAATGGTGGTCGGGCGATGGAGCTGCGCGGTGATTTACACAAAAGGTTTTCAGGGGGCCCATGGGTCTAATCACTGGCAATATAGGATTAGATTAACACTTAATCTCATCGGGGTTGCCTTAATACAAGGATTAAGGATTGAGGGCAGGACTTTAATATATTTTGTGGGATAGGGGGTAGTCATATAGTTTATAACTAAACTAAGGGGTGGGGATATTTTGTATAAAGGAGTTAAATATATACGGGTTAATGGGTTTTTTGGGGATTTTATATATTTAGTTAAAAGTTAATATGAGGTGAAATGAGCGGAAGGGGTATTTTACTTAGGTATATGAACATTATGTGCTTTCCATACACTTAGTACTTAGGATAAATGCATTTGATGGGTTTTTTGCATAGAATATGTTTATCATGGGGTTTTCCTATGCAAAAAAGAATTTAACCTCAGGAAAAGGGATTTTGTGAGGGGGGTGAATGAATTGCAAGGGAATTTAACACTTTTCCTTCTTAAGTCATCGAGAGGAGGGTCCGGTCCCACTAGAAGTCAGAGAAATGCTCTGAGCCTCTTTGACATAAAGTACTATAGGCATTAGTATTTTTATTATGAAAGGGAAATTAGTGAGTGTTAAATAACCGATATTGTGAATCATTGTTTTATTTTTTCCACTTCTTATGCATTTTTGAAATTTGCATTTAAGATAATGACATAAGTGTTTTTGCATAATCACGTGATATTTCTGCAACCTTTCTACTACTTACCCACTTACTCATCCAACCATTTTTTCTTCACTTTATTAGGGTGCATTTAGGCTAGAAAACCCTTATCAATCTTTTTCTTTTCTTTTACAAAGTAAACTATATAATCTAACCTTATATCATCCAAGGGCTCAGATTAAACTGATGAGCTCCTTTTATTTACTCTACCTATCTAATGATTTGCCAAGGTTATACTGTTTGGTCAGATTTTATTCTCTAACTATAAACATAAAATTTAAAACATGAAATAACCAAGTTTAAACATTTTGACTATCATGAATTGTGGCATGAGTAACAAACTGCACACAATCATTTATTATGCATAAAAGTAAATAGCAGTGGCATTTTGACTTGCACACTTTCATGGTCTCTTTTTGTCTTTTGGGGTTCATATATTTTCATTTTTTTGACATTTTTCATTCTTTTTGTCCTTTTATTATTCTTTTAGGACATACCCTCTTTACATTTTTTAATTTTTTAATTTTTTAATATGGAAAACATTTGCAGAAAGAAAAGGTATGTACAATATTACAAGGCTTAACCTTAGTCATTCAAAATTATGACTCTTATTGGTATAGGAACCTAACAATTGGGAAAGAGCTTGTTGATTTGATTTAAATGGTATGCCTACTGTAACATATCTAAATGTATTACCATTAGGATAACACAATATGTTGTTGGGCATGGATTAGTTGTATCTTCATAGAACCAAGGTAGAGTGTTATGACAAAGTTATTGAATGTGTTGATGACAACGGGGAACCAAGAGTCTTGCAGGGTAAGAAGAAATCCACATCAGTTAGGATGGTGACAACTATGCAAGAAAAGCCTAGTCGCAGGAAACGGTGTATGTTATTTGCAGTGCGCATTTCTAGTGACAAGGGTAAGGGGATTGAGGATGCAGATGTGTTGAGAAGGTACACAATTTTGCAGTAGTTTCGAGATTTATTTCCTGAGGACATTATAGAGTTTCCACCTCATAAGGATGTAGCGTTTTCTATTGAATTAGTGCCCGAGAAAGCTCTAGCATCAAAAGCACCTTATAGGATGAGTACACCTGAGTTGGTCGATTTAAAGTTCAATTTGAAGGAAATGTTGGACAAGGGGTACATTAGGCTGAGTGTATCACCTTGGGGTGCACCAGTGTCATTTTTGAAGAAGAAAGATGGAACTCTTAGATTATGCATTGACTACAGGCAATTGAATAAAGTCACTCAAGAACAAGTACCCATTACCGAGGATTGATGATTTGTTTGATCAGCTGAAGGGAGTGGTAGTGTTCTCAAAGATTGGCTTGAGATACGGATACCATCAGGTACTCATTTGAGAGGATGACATTTAGAAGACAAGTTTTTGGACCAAGTATGGGAATTATGAGTCAAATGTAGTTTTGTTTGGCTTAACTAATGCTCCAAATACATTTATGTGCTTGATGAATAGTGTGTGTTGAGGGCCCCGAAAATCGGGTGGACAACAAGGGGGATACCCGCCCGGTCTGGACCTTGGTTGGCAGCTCCTTATCCGTTTGGTATAGCGGGTCTGACTGGGGATATGGGACCAGTTTC
>APFE030826926.1:105953-140244 GCA_000404065.3 Pinus taeda | reverse complement strand
AAGAAGAAGCGGTGAAGCTCTATCAAGAAGGAGAGGAAATCAAGCGCAAGACTCAGGTTGGTCTTCTTGGTTCTCCTCTTGTCTATTTTCATAAAAGAAGACAATAGTAGACTTTAATTGTTTGTTTCTAAGATAGCCACCCATCTTAGTGGGAATAGCAGCATCCGAGTGGACACTATTCCCGGTAACAGGCATGCGGTACTATGTATGTGCATTTTGTAGTCGTGTTATTGTGACATTTGTAATTGTTGTGTTGTACTCTATATAGTACATGTATTTTGTTGTGTTATACACCATGTGTAGGTACATGTATTTTGTGGTGTTGTGTATTGGGTGTATGTGTATGCATTTGTGGTGTCGCACATTGTGTGTTGATGCATGTCTTGTGATGTAAATTGCTTACCTTTACGTACTGTGTTGTGTTGTACACTGGGTGCGGGCATATGTATTGTGTTGTGTTGTGTTGTGTTGTACACTGGGTGTAGGTGTATCTGTTTAATGTCAGGTATAGATGCATGTATTTCACGGTGTGGTATGACGTGCGTGGTTTTATGTGTGGGATGTACACTATGTGTGTGTGCACATGGTTAGTAGAAGGCACTAGGTGTTTGTTTGGTGTGGAAACCAGTCTGGAGTGCGTACAAAATAAGGACAAAAGTGGAAGCCAAGGATTGATTAAAGGATACATATCAATATTTTATTTCAGTTTTATTTTAAATGTGATTTGTGATTCTGGTCTATGATGATTACATGTGATCTATGATTCTAGTTTATGATGGTTACATGTGATTTGTGATTTTGATCTATGATGGTTGTGTTTCTAGCTAACCTGATGTGATATGTTGTACATGATATTTTGGTCAAAGATGTTAGTTTGACTTGTTGTGATAGGAAGCGAACAGAATTGCTAATGTACCTTATTGATGAGTTACCAATGAGGTATGATTTGAAATTATTTCAATTTATTTTGACTCTGATGGAAATTATGTGCTTGGTACAGGAATGCATGAACATGTCCAGTTGGGTGGTTGAAATCAACTTCAAGGATTAGCAACAACAGTGAAATAAATTGGAACATGCAACAGTATGTTGGTAAATTACTTCAGGAGAAGGGCCATTATGGGACACTAGTACCCAATACTGTCCATTGATTTCCATGAGCATGCTATGACTGGTATGATGGTTTTGAGGTAGGGATATGCCTTGGTTTTTGTACTCTTCCGATTCGAGGAAGCCTTGCCAAGGGATGGACTGCTCGGGATGGGGGTGTTAGCGAAACTTGGGAGGCAAGTGGCTACACGGAAGGGTAGACCTGATTGTCCAAGGCACTGTGTAGTAGAGATGGGAAGGCCATGTGTGGATTTGTTTTTTTCATTAGCATTTCCAGATGGAATTAGATGCATATTTGGAGTGAGCCCAAGAAAAATGAGCCGATAAATGTTCACTGAGAGGAAAAGTTACACAAGATTATAGTGTTGGACATGTGATGTAGATTTGACTTTGCAGTGGATTCTCGACTTCTTGGGAAGGAGGTGAAGCCTAGTATTACTTTGAGGGTGGAGGTGTGATCTTCTGGACTCCCTTTTTGATTGATACAAGCATCACATTCTCTTTAATTGCTAGTTTTACAGATGTGCATATGTATATATGTGGTTATTGTAAATGCCATAATGAGTTGTGTTATAAAGCTCCAGTATGCGGTATGGTTGTTATTTGGTCATGTTGTCATGATGTTTTGCTTTTGAGTGGGTCATCCATTGTAAATACTGCAACGATCTATGTTATAAATCTCCATGGGTAGTATGTTTTGTTTTTAGCAGTCTTGTTGGTATAGGTGTGGTTGAACATTGAGGACGGTGTTCCCCCAAGGGGAAGGGTTCTGTAACAGCCCTAGTGAAAATTCCATGTAAAAATATATAAGACCAAGGTTGATGGGACATGTATTCAAAGCTGAATGTTGGGCAAGACATCCTAGGGAGTTTTCATTTGGTTTTTTATGGCCAAGGAAATTGGCAAAAGGCATTTTTGGGACATTTATTTATGAAAATAATGGAAGTTAGGAGAAAATGAAGGTGAAAGGTCACAGGTTGCATGTGAGGAGGAAATTGAAGGAAAATGATGGAAAATGAAGAAAATAGAGTCCTCATTAATAAAAAGGCATTTGATGATCATTGGAAAGCTTGGTCAATGTAACCTTTTGTCAATTGAGTTTGGAGATCTCTCATTATTCTCTCTCTCTCTCTCTCTCTCTCTCTCTCTCTCTCTCGCATACTCTTGGACACTTAGAGATTCTTGGATCAATTTTAGCATTGGAGCAAGAAAGGTAAAGAAGGTAAGAGGAAGCAAAGATCAAGTAGGGAAAGGTAGGATCAAGCAGCTATAACAGGCTTCATTGAAGTTATCGACTTGCATGTGTATTTTCCTTGCTAGATTTAACATACATGGGATTACATGTGGTTCTCTTCTATCATGGTATGGGGTTTTCTAGGTGTGACAATATTTTTATCCTAGCCTTGCCATTTCTTGACAACTTTGATGATATGTGTTCTCTCATTTGGTTTATGTGGAATGGATGGATTGGGTTCAAAGCTAAGTGGGGTGGATCTCCGAATTGACGAACACATGGTCTAGTGGTCCTTGAACCAGATTGTGGATCATGAAGCCACTGGCCTAGTAACCCCTAGATCAGACTGTGGGTTGCGGTAAAGCCAGATTGTGTGCCTCAGTGGGCCCAAGAATCCTTGCTTGTGAATGATGGGATATACAGTAAATATAAGAGGTGGATTTCCTCTCCGTTGGGCCTACGGGTATCGGGATGGGATGCACAGTAAATCTTGGAGAGTATGTTTTGGTGTATGGCCTAGTGATCCCTAGATCAGATTGTGGATTGTGCTAAATCCTAAGATACTAGGAGGCACTCAAAGTCCTAATGGTGTAGGCGAAGAACTCGTGTGGCATCCATGTTGACTGGTGTTTTTTATGCCTTCTATGAGTCCCACATTCATGCTTGGAATATGGAAATAGGGTGATTGGTTGAAGAGAGACTTGGCTTAGCCAATCTATGGTTAGGTGGAATGTGGCAGTCCCATCTCTAGTTGGTTCATTGCATTCATTAATGAGAAAATTCATTCCCTTGATTTTCATGTGTAACCGTATTGATGTATATGTTGATTTTGATGGCTGATATGTTTATGGTAATTTTGTTCCTATTATGCTAGTCATATGTTTATTTTAATGACAGTAGCTATGTGTGGCTCTCAGCATGTTTTTACTTGTATATGAATGGATAATGTGTCTATGACCTAAAAGATGACAATGCAGAAAATGACATGTGGGAACAATGGTTAATAGATTTTCTTAAATAAGTATGAGATCCCTACACTTAATTCTTTTGTTTACACTTGTAGGTTACATTTTGATGATATGTTTGATGAAATGTTTATCATGGCTAGTAGGGTTTTGGTTAGGGTCTTGTTCAAATTCTTTCTTTTGCATCATTGTTTCCCTGTACTTTTACTGATTTTAAGCTATCACTCCATTCTAGGCAATGACCTGGGTTCTGAGCCTGAAAAAGGGGCTTAAATCCCAGGGTCGCTCGTAGGCAAGCCTGTTAGAGTGAATTTTGGTTTCTATTGACTCCCTTGCCATAACATGAGAGTGAATGTGGCCTAAGAGATCCAGAACATCAGTGGGACTTAGGAAAAGTTTTCTGAGTAGTTGACATGTCTCTTGAGGATCCTGAAGTTGATATTTATTTTTGTGTGTGATGTTTCCATTGATTCCACTTCCTTAAGCTCACATAGGAGGTTGAATCTAATCATATTAACCTCTCGTCGCATATTTACCCCAGTTGGCTAATTACTTGGGTAGATGTGGGAGGAGGGTGTTACAATGATCATGAGGATGAATTGATGAAATTTGGATTGATATTTCTTATGACAACTTATTTGCATGATAATAGATGAAGTCATGAATTGATGAGAGCTCTACATGTCACTTGGTCTAAATAATTTGATACTGTGATATTGTTGTGATGTTGATATTGGTTCTGATCTGGCATCTAAACTTTGAGAAGCCGACTTTGTTGATTTGATTGTAAAATATTGTGAGTTTGAGCATATTGGTTTGGAAAAGTATTTTGTTTGTAGAGAGAACTATATGAAGCAAGCTCCTCGATCTAGATATGTCTGCATTGAAAGTTATCTGGTGAAGGAAATATGATGTGTTGATCCAAACCACTACTTCAAAAGTGTTCAAAGGTACGACTTTGATTTTGAATTTCGTTTTATATGCTAATGGTATACTCTTGCCAGGAAATGAGCCTCTGATGATCTAAGTAAAAATGAGATGGCTTCTAAAGCTCGAAATACTGAATCATGGCATGATGAATTCATTTTTGAAGTTGGAAAAATAAAATATATATTGTGAAGCTATTGAAGAAGTATTGGAAAGAGGAAACGAAAATCCTTGGACACTTCGATTGAATTTCAAGAAGTTGTGAAGAGATATTGTTGAACTTGAATTGGAAACTGACAGTTGACTGAAGCATTGATGTTTCATTATGAACATCCATCCATATATATGCATGATGTGCATAGAACCTGAGTCGATTCATGATTGATCTACTTCATTCACATTGAGTTGTTGTCTAGCATCCTTAAAATTACTTGCATGGGACGATCCTCCCGTGATATGTGACTAGGGTGTACTGATGATGATTAGGATCATTATTGATGATATCAACACACTTGGATGTTGCCTTAGTATGAGATATGTCATGATATCTTGGATGAGAGGTCTATAGCATGACCGAGGTTGAGTACGATGTTACTAGCATGACTACCCATGTGACAGGATGAAGAAGCTCCTTGGAGAGTTGTATGAGTAGGGTCTTAATATGACATGGATACATTATTATGACAAAAAGTGGGAACATATTGGTAGAGAATCCTGCATATAGATGGGAATGAGATACCTTCATATATTGAGATAGTGTTGTTGTATGAGACAAGCTCATGCTTGTGATTAACACCTCCTTGAGAGGGAGGATGAATATGGTATCCTTTTTTTGATATATATGACTATTTATGTTCTAATATGATATTTGATTTGATTTATTTTGTGAACAGGAGAAATTTTTTATTGAGATATGATGATTATCAGATATACGCACGACAGTATTTCTGATCTACATAGAGTGGAGCTAATCGAGAAAATTGAGCCAAATCTTCCTCCCCTGTCTAAGATCCAAGGTGTGGAATTGAGATAGAGGGCTCTTGGGTTGAGGGAACCTTGGAAAGATAGGGTATGGCCCATATCTGTTACCCATAGGGTTGGAGTAGTAGCTCACCCTATCTTGGTCTTTGTAGAGTATACCCTAGTTGACATCATATCCACGCGCATGGTTTGTTGGGATTATCCCTCCCCGTCTAGACAACGGGTTGAGGAGGCTTGGAGGCCTGTGATCCTTACCTCTTGGTAAGTTGGGTGTCTCATCCAATATTGGATTATGATGCAGGTGTTCTACCATATGACTCTTGAGGATCATTTCCAGGAAGATCAGTAGGAAATAAGATGGGTTGAGTAATATCTCCCTTATATGTCACCTATTGCTCGATATGGGGTCGTAGTAGTAGCTCCCCCATGAGATTATGGGTTGAGTAGTAGCTCCCTGATGTTATTCTAGGTTGAGATATGCTCCATGATGATATGATCTTTGATGATGATGTGGGTTGTAGATCTGACTCTTGTCGATGTTCCTGGGTAGTAGCCCACTGATAGATATTTCAGGTAGTAGCCCGCTAGCAGAGATTCCAGGTAGTATCCTGCTGATAGAGATTTCGGGTAGTAGCCAGATGAATAAAGGGTGGTATCTTAGGCTCCCCTTCGATGAAAAATTATTCTTCTTCTAGATTCGATAATATTCAACATATGAGTAGGGGAAATCAAGAGATAAGGAAGAATGAGAAAGAGAGGAATTGAGATGATCAATGATGATAGGTGATGATGAGATACTTGAGATCAGATATGATTTGATGACAAGATGCGCATGACATGATGCAGTTGGAATTCTCTCTATTTGAGAGGGAGTGTTAAAAATATGCAACTTCAGTCAAATTCCACTTTAGATAGCTCACTTAATGAAGATAATGATTACATGGAATTCCTCTTTTTGAGAGGACCAAAATCGACCTAAAGATAACTGAACTTGGATAAGGGAAAGTATACTTATGAAGAAAATCCCATATGTGCACATTTTCCATAAGGTCGACCCTAAAGAAAAGTGGACCACCTTTAAAGGCTATAAATACAAGTTCCCTCTACCTCCTTTGGACACAACGATGAGACACTCTGCTATCTCTTTTTTGCTTGCATAGGTTTGAGGCTCATCCACGGAGGATCAGGTTCACGCTTAGGTGAAATTGTAGGGTTTGAAGCTGGCATCTACGATTTAGGGTTTTGGGCCCTAATCGCGAGCACAAAACATGAAGGATTCAACTGAAGTTTCATGCACAAAAGCTCATTCATGTGGTTGGAGCCTTCCATTCACACATACAACTCTCTATCCATGCGACTAGGGGTTTAGGGTTTCCACCGGTATAGATTTGACCCCATTCGCTCACATGTCAGGCTTAAGGGAGCGATTGGGAAAGTTGTAGTCGCTTGCATGACACTTTCTCTGTGAGACTAGGATCTAAAAGATGAAATATTATTCTTCCGAAGATTTTGCTCAGTGACTGCAGGATTCGACAATTGACTGCAGACAGTGACAGTTCATTGCAGTCTTTAGAATTGGAGTTTCGAGCATATACGTTGTTGGGTTAATTTCATGGATGTTGTAGTTGCTTTTATAGTTAGTTGCATAGATGAAGATATGGATCATTGTACTCTCTTTTTTTGAATCATTTGATGACAATCTAAGAATAAAAATTTGCAAGGGTTTCCCCGTAGTGCGTTTTGCCCTGGTCTTTGACCAAGCCTCATGTCTTTACGTGTGAATGCTTTTATTCTATTTTTCCTTAATGGTCCGCTGCATTAATGATGATGAATAATGATGTAAATATAAAGAATTTTATGATGTTTTGGGGTGAGCTTAATGTGTTAATGAAGAAATGCAATTATCAAAGAAAAAACCAATATAGCCATATGAAAAATTAACAGAAAACATACTCTATAGTAGACTACTTATGATTTCACAGGAGGGAAAGAAACTCTACATAGGAGACATTTCTTGAAATTTTCTAAAGGAACTCTTGACAAGCATTATGAGAAGCTCATTCAATATGATTCCTATTTGAATATTCTAATCAATAATTATTTTGTAGTGACTAATCCTCCATACTTTCATTCATGAACTCCAACATTGAAATATCAGATAGAGAAAAGTTATTTTAGGTAATCGAAGAATAGATCTCATATGTCATCACAATATGGTTACTTGACTCGCCTTTATGAATTTTCATCTTTATCAAATTTACCCAATAGAATGTAAGCCATGGGTTCAACACAATCCGAAAGGCTAAATAAGGCTTTCAAGATAGCTCCTCATCTTCTTGAAGTATATTTTAGGATTGCATTGATTGATGCAAATGATTCTCTGATTTGTGCATTAATGTCGCTAATCATGGAAAAAAATGCTACATTGTTTCCTGATTTTTTCTTTTTTCTTTTGAGATAAAAAAATACTTTTGGAGTTCATTGTTTTCGCATTTTAATGGTTTTCAAATTTGGTTGCACTGATAAAGAAGCCAATAACATATAGGATTTGGGAAGCTTATAATAGCTCTACAAAGAAAAAGTTAGAAATGCAGTTATACTAGGCAAATGGTGAACACAGGGGTGGTGGAATATCTCACAAGGATGCAACTAGAAAACGTTTTGAGAGCTTAGAATTGCTATTAAAGGAAAATATTTCATCTAATCACCTTGCATTGAATCATAATATGGTAAAAAATTACGAAGGAGTGATTCTTAAGAAGTTTGGCAAGAAATATTCCTTTGTTTGACATGTCTATAATGAATGAAGGTAGGAGGAAACCTGAATATATTGAACATGTTGCAGGTAATGGTAGAAGTGTCCTCCGACACATAATTTTATTAATAAGAAAAAAACAATTACATATTTGATTTTGCAAGAGTTTACACCCAAACAATCAAACACTCTTGCAATGAGCTATTTATAAGCTCAATGTCCTAACTACCTCTAATTATGGATCACTTATTAGATGACAAGTGTCCATTTACAATAAATGCTATTCAAAACAACTAGCTAACTAATCTCCTAAAATAGAGCCTAAGATACGACACATTTGGTGAGTCATATCTTGTTACAACAATATACTAATCCTAAATGTCTCCATTAAATATTTAAACATTCTAGAATAATAATTATTAATTTAATATATCAAATAATAATTATTTTATTCCAACTTTATTTTTTCCGGAGAAAAAAGCGAAACTTTTTATTAAGCAAATAAAAAGTTTACATACTGTAAATACACTTTGTGCATACCTGAGAGCACTCATGTTTGCTGATTTGTTCTTCTTGACTGTAAAGCGTAAAACAAAATCTCAGTCCATATCACTGATTGTGGTCGATGACAGAGTCTTGTTACTGCTGTATATCTAAAACTGTCTAGAAACAAAACTCCCTTCAAGATTCTTTAATACATATTTTGAGGAAACGAAAGATGAGGGCCTCCTTCATGGAAGGAAAACGACCCTGTACAAAGCTGTTTAAACAGAAAGGAAAAAACAAACTATTTTTTAAATATATAACACTGCCATGAGCAGAAAAGATGAAAATTTTTCAGATTTGTAGAGCATCAAAAATTTTATGCCCATGATGCTGCAAACAAAAAAAGTAGAGCCGAACCGCGTTCACTGTGGAGGAGCAAAGGGGGCCTGATAAGAAGTGTAAGACTGCCCCTGTCTGAGTTCTACTATTGACCAGCTGCCCATATCTTGCTGTAAGCCAGCCTTAGAAAGCTGATCTGCTTCCTCGTTTTTATCCCTGTAAATGTGGCAGATGGTAATGCTGTTAAAAGATGTCTCTAATAACAAAATTTCTTCTAAAAGAGGCTTCAAAATCTGATTTTGACATATAGCATTTCCGTTAACCCATTTAATAACATTCATAGAATCCCCGAAGATTTGAATTGATAAAATGTTTCTTTGGAATAACCAGCAAGAAAGGAGGCGCAAAGCAGACAACTCAGCATAGTTGTTTGTACCAGGACCCAGCCCTACAGAAGCTTTAAAAGAGTGGTCAGGATTTATATGAATGCACAGTCCAGCACCAGCCTTGTTATGCTGGGATGCTCCGTCAAAAAAAGCCCATGGAATGCCCTCCTGAATAGTAACAGGCTTGTCATGTTTTTGAGGGTTTTTAGCTTCAGGGGTCGGAATGTTAGAGTAAATGGCAGCACAATTTATGGCAGTGGCAGATGTGGGTGTGTCCTTATCTTGGAACACGCTTTTGTTCCTCGCTAGCCAAACACCCCAGAAGAAAATAAGGGGAAGATTTCTCAGGTTTCCCTCCGGAAGATTTTGCCACCATTTACTCCAGGCTTCTTCCAAAGGGACTAACCCCCACTGTGCCTTTACATTTAGTAGACAGGCTAACTCCTCCCATATCTTTAAAGAGACTGCAAAAGATGTAAAGAGGTGGTTTATTGGTTCCCCTTCTAATTTACATAATGGGCACCTCCCTGGCCCAACAAAAAACCTGGCTTGTAAGATATCCCAGGTTGGGATTTTTCTTTTTAGCATGCACCATAAGAAGATCCGGGCCTTTGCTGGGCATTTTAACTTCCATATATTTTTTGACCACCACTCTGGTATTCCCCATCCTTTGTTTTCCATTAGGAAGGTGTAACCATATTTTGGGGAGTATTCACCTGTTTTCCCCTGTGCCCACATCAGTAAATCAGGTTCGCTTTTAAGCCTGACATTTGAACGATGGAGTTCTTTGATGAAAGAAACCCATTCGTTCTTCCATCTGATGTCTAAACCGAGGTCTTCAGCATTTTTCCAAGCCTGCCCCCATATGGTAGAGTGGCCCACTTTCTCCACCTGGTTTAGAGTGAATATTCCTTTACTATCGAGATGTCTGAGGAGTCCAGGAGACAAGGCAAAAGTTTCATTAAAACCTACCCAGGGATCCCTGCCAATTCCAACATGTCTTCCATCTCCCACTTTCCAAGCCAGACTTTGTTCAATCACAGAGAAGGCCTCCACTGTAGCCTTTCAGATGACAGAGGTATTCTTCTTTTTCTTTTCTAGGCTTCGAATCCAGTCTTCCAAAGGAATTGGATCTATATACTTTCTTTTGACCACCCTTGTCCAAATATTCTCCATCGAGATTAGTCTCCACCCTGATTTTGCTGCCAAGGAAAGACTGAATTCAGGGAGCCTCTTAATTCCCCATCCTCCCCATTCTTTAGGCCTAGCCAGCTTGTCCCATGCCACCCAGGGAAGGATGAAATTTTCTTTTGATCCTGCCCATAAAAATCTACAACACAACCTTCTGATTTTCTCCATTACTCCTTTGGGAATCCAGGTTAATGCTGCCCGGTAAACAGGAATGGCTAACAAGACAGATTTGATGAGGGTCAGTCTGCCGGCTCTGGAGAGCCATTTGAAGCTCCAATGAGAGATTCTTGCTTCTAGCTTTGCAATGAGCCAGTTCCAATCCACTTTTTTATATGTTGCCGGCTTTAGCCAGAATCCCAAATATTTGAATGGGGAGTCCAGTGACTGAAGTTGGAAAGGAAAGAGATTGGTCATCATGGATCTTTCTCTTCTGTCAAAATCTGCCAGACAAACTTGAGATTTTCTAGAGTTTATCTGCATTCCAGTAGCTTTCAAAAAAAGATCAAAAATGCATTTAAACTCCTTCAGTTCATTATATGACCCATTAGTGAAAATCAAGATGGCATCGACAAAAAGCAGATGAGTGATGAAAATATTTATTGCTACCTCTATACCTTTTACCTTCTCCTCTCTTCTGGCTTTGTGGATCAATCTGCTTAGCCCTTCTGCCACTAGAAGAAACATGAGAGGAGATAAAGGGCACCCTTGTCTAAGGCCTCTTTGGCTTTTGAAAAAAGGGGAAGCAGCACCATTGATCAAAACAGCGAAACTAATATTTGAGATACAACCCATAATCCAGCTGATGAAAGAATAGTTGAAGCCCAAATGTGTAAGCAGCATCCGGAGATAAAGCCAGTTGATTCGGTCATATGCCTTGGAAAGATCTATTTTAAGGACCGCACCCTTCTTTTTCTTCTGTTTGACACCGTGAATTACCTCTTGAGCTACTCCAATGGCTTCATGGATTTGTCTTCCATCCAAAAAACCGAATTGTTCCATCGAGATGTTTCTTGATAAGATAGGGACAATTATGATAGCTATCACTTTAGCAATGATTTTATAAATACAATTACACAGGGATATCGGCCTGAAGTCTTCGAAGTTCTTCGGGTCATCCTTTTTTGGAATGAGAGTTATAAAGGTTGAATTAAAAGGCCTGTAGACTTCTCCTTTCAGTCTTGATTCTTCCACAACATCGGTGATTTCAGAGCCAATCATGTCAAAAAAATGGAGGAAAAGTTCAATAGTCCAGCCATCAGGACCGGGACTTTTATCTTTAGCCATATTTTTCATGGCTACATCAACCTCCTCCTTGGAGACAGGAGTTGATAGCTCTTCTGCTTCTTCCTCCTCGACAAATCTTGGAAAGCATTGAGCTGTTCGAATAACTTCTGCTATGGTGGCCTCTCCTGGATCAAAAAATATTCTCTAAAAATGCCTCTGACCCAGGCCCGAGAGGTCTGAAAAAGAGCTGGCCACCCTTCCATCTTCATCTTTAAGGCTCCAAATGGTATTTACAAATTTTCTACTTTTTGCAAAGTTGTGAAAAAAACTAGTATTTTCATCTCCTGATTTTAGCCAAATTGCTTTGCTCTTGAGCCTCCATTCTTCTTCCTTGTCCAAGAGAATTTGGTTTTGAAGCTTTTCCAGATGAAGGATTCGATCCTTTGTAGCCTGTGAAGAATATCCATCCACCTCAATGCTCTCCAATTTCTTCAACTCCTCCCTGATTTTCAACAAATCTTCGTTATGTTTATTCTTCCTGTCCTTTGCCCAGGATATTGTCGCTTTCTTTAATCTTTTGAGGTTTTCCATAAACAGGAAGCTTTTATCCTCTCTTGCATTTTTGTCCGGATGAATCCATGTTTCCTTGAAAATATTATTGAAAGATGGATCTTGAAGCCAGGAAGAATTGAATTTAAAGGGGGCAGGAGGCTTTGGGGGAGGGAAAGAGAGCTCCAAAAATATAAGGAAGTGATCTGAGTTGCCTACCTCCTCAACCCACTGCCTGAGAATGGGAACTTTTGTGATTAGGTCCTTAGATAGTAGAAAACAGTCTAATCTTTTGGCGATCCGATCCTCCCCTGATCTTCTATTCCTCCATGTTGGCTTAAGTTTGATCGGGGAGGGATCTATGAGGCTATTGTCCAAGAGGATATTGAGGAAGAAATCCGACAGAGGATCTTCCCTGGCCGAAGGGCCCCAAGCCTCTGCCCTTCCTATTGAAAAATTTAGGTCACCCCCCACAATCAACAGAGAAGAGTTCATCAAAGACTTAGCCATCAAATCAGTCCAGAAATTCTCCCTTCCTTGACAAGGCCCATAGATGTTTACAATTAAGAGGGGATGTGAGAAATCAGGAGAGATAATTTCCATGCCCATAACATGCTTCGTCCCCCATTGATTGATGATATTTATTCTTCCTTCTCTAAACCCAATGGCGAGGCCCCCCGAATGGCTTGATGAGTCAATTGCAGAAAAGGTCCATCCTGGCATTAAATATTTTAGCATAGATTCCACCTCTGGACCTTTCCCCAATGTTTCTTGGAGAAATAGAATATCAGATTTTGAATTTTGCACCCAGTCTCTCAGGGCCAGTTTCTTAGGCTTACTGGCCAGACCTCTACAGTTCTAGGAAGACATAATCATTTGATAACAGTTTCGGTGGTCTGCACTGCTCTAAGAACCCCAGGGATAGAGTATTGTTTTCCCATCTGCTACATCCAACTTGGCTTTAAGATTTGCCTTCGAAAGGTCCGATTTCCTCCCTCTCTTGTTCTTGGCAGAGCCATGAGAGGTCGACTGTCCTAAACCTCCAACTACACCTGACAGCCCGGGCTTTACACCCATAGATCTAAGGTTATAGGGGCATGGGGTATGGTGAACCGGGGAGACAAGAAGAGGCCATTTAACATCACATTTCAGGTCAAGAGACGGAATGGCTGTCGAAATAGAATCTATATCAAGAGATGTCTTTTCTGAATCAAAAATCTCGGGGAGGACTTTGTTATGCAAAGGAGAAAATTCTGGTGAAATATACATAGAATTCGAATGATGCTCAGGATATTGAGAAGTAAATAGAGGGGGACCTGTGCACATACCCTTTTCCGCATCACTGTTTGGATCTTGAGCAGCCAAAGAGACCCTTTCAACCTCCTCCTCTGCTTCTGCCATATGAGGTTCAGAGGTCTTTGCCGCCTCTTGTATCTGGGTGTCTTCAAATATTGTCCCTTTTTGAGGCCCCTCCATCTCCATTCCGCCTGTGGGCTGATATGCCATACCTTCTTTCACCTGGGAAGCTTGAGCGCGGATGTTTGCTGGCTCTCTGAATACTGAGGTCCTCCGAAAGCGCCTCCTTCTTCTGAACAGCGGGCAATCCTTTGCCAGGTGCCCATACTCATGACAAAGGTGTCATCTAAAGGGCAGGTGTTCGTAATCCAAGATCTGTTCGAACACATAGTCTTTGTATTGCAGGTTTATTTTTTTGGCTAAACCTTTACTCAGATCAAGGCTTACTAGGATGTGGGCCATCGCTCTGTTCTTCGTCTCCAGAAAGGACATGTCTGCCTCCAAGAAAGATCCCAATCTGTTTCCAATAGATTTAAAAACGACTTCTGTCCATAGGAAAGAGGGGAGGCCCGGTGCCCTCACCCAAACCGGGAACACATCTGTATTCTCTTTGATAGCATCAAAGAGTGGGCTCCATTTCTTCATCAGAACTGGAATGTTTCCTATGAACCAGTTTCGTGCCAGCACCCATTCTGCCGCCTCCTTCTCTTCGAACCGAAACATGAAGCACCCTTTAGCTAGGCATTGAGCCTCAAACTGAAGAGGTTTTTCAGTGACGAAACATTGTTCTCCCCAGGCCTGTAGAACATCTGGCGAAAATTTCTTACCTCTCGCCCTGCCGACAATGGTGCAATCTGCAACTTCTAGGATTTCTTCTATAGAGACTTCCATGCCTAATACTAAATTCCCTTCGAGCTCCTGAGATCCGATCAGCCTTTGTGATTTTCTTTTTTCCCCTTTTTTCCTTAAATCATCTTCTGAGACCCTAGTCTCCCCAAGACCATCTATCCATTTTGATTCTTCTTGGTTTTTTCCCGCAGGGAAATCTGCCTCCGGCTGTGACTGAAAAGGGGCAGAGGGACCATGGGCAGGGATCTCTGAAGAGGTCTTATCAAGAGACGCACCGTCGAGACCACCCAGCTCTCCCACTGAGGAGACAAATTGACCTTCGCATCCTCCCGCTAGATTTTCTTCTAAAGAAAGGGGGACTCTTGGCAAGGAAACCCTAGAGAGCGGAGGAAACCCTCCGGAAGCCCTTTCCTTACCAGAGACTGAAGAAAAGCCCAAATTTTCTATGTCTTCCAAACCCTTTGAGGGAGAATTTCAGCAAAGTACTGATTTACCCTTATTCACAGAAAAAAGGGCGCCTATTGATGAACCATCCGCCGCTGCCTCCCCGACTGCCTGATTAGGAAAAATCTAGTTCCGAGCTCTGAAAGCTTCGATGTCATAAGCCCTACTTTGTTGCAGAAAAGAAGGGATTACCTCCTGGGATAAAAACTCCGGGTTCGACAGTTTGTGAGCTCCAAAATACTGCTCCACGCTTTGGGCTGAAGTATCCTTTCCCCACATAGACAGGATGTCCTCCAATTCTGGGTCCAAATCCACCAATTCGTTTGAGTTAACCATGGTTTAGGGAGCCCTTCCGGGTAAAGCGACAACAAAACAGCAAGATATCAAGCGCCCTTGTCCTAATCTCTTGGAAACGGTAAAACGTAAGAAACCTGCAGCTTCAAACAGAGGCATTATCCCCTAACAACGCGCTAATACAAAACAGCATCAACCTCCAGCTGTCTGTCAACAAGGAGATGCTTCCCTACGCCTGCTCCTGTGCACGGAAGGCTTTGCTGCATTTCCTAACCGTGTCCTGAACGCGGCTTCGCCCGAAACCCTCGTCGCCAAACCCTAGCCATCCTCCAAAAGGATGATAGTTCAACCATTCATTCAAGGATTACTTCATTTTATTCCAACTTTATAACCTATGATAATATTTTATTTTTGGATCATCTAACATTCCCCCCTATGATCTAAAGATACATTACAACAGATACCAAGTTCATCCCTGAACTTAGTAAATTTTATTTTTCCAAGTGGTTTCGTGAAAATGTCAAAGATCTAATCTTCGAAAGGACAATAAAATGGTTTGAGGACATCTTTGGCAATGAGAGATCTGATATGATGATACTTGGTGTCCACATGATTTGTCTTTGAATGAAAAACTGGGTTCTTGGCAAGTTTGACGGCTGACTGGCTATCAATGAATAATGATGTAGCTTTTGCCTGAGAAATGCCCAAGTCCTACAAAATTTTGTGCAACCAAACAATTTCACATGCTGTTTCCCATGCTGAAATGTACTTTGCTTCTGCTGAAGAAGTGGCCACTGTAGCTTGTTTCTTACAACTCCAAGATACTGCTGCTGACCCCATGTTCATTAAATAACCTGATGTTGATGCTCAATCATCAATACTTTTAGCAAAGTTGACATCAGAATATCCACCAAGTACAAAGTTTTTAGTCTTTGTGTAAAGAAGACCAAAATCTTTTGTTCCCTGGATATTTCGGAAAACTCTTTTTTGCTGCATTCCAGTGGCTGTCTCGTGGTTCCTGCATAAAACGTGAAAGAATAGTGACTGCATAAGATAGATCAGGGCAAGTATTTGTCAAATACATCAAGCTACCAATCAACTGTCTGTAAGTTGTATTGTCCACCTTTTCCCCCCCTTCAAATTTTGAAAGTTTCAAGTTTTGCTCCATGGGGGTAAGAACGGGCTTGCAATCCTGCATGCCAAAACGTTGAAGAACCTCTGCTGCATACTTACTCTGAGAAATGAAATTATGATGTGGACGTTGGAAGACTTCAACTCCAAGATAGTAGTGAAGTAATCCCAAATCTATCATTTTAAAACCTGCATGTAACTCCTTTTTCACTTGTGCAATATGATCATCATGGTTGCCAGTAATGATCAAATCATCTACATACATAACAAGAATTACTAGATATTTTCTCTATTGTCGCACATACAAAGTATCATCAGATTCACTTCGTTGAAAACCAACTTTCTTAAGGTATTCATCCATCTTTGCATACTAAGCTTAGGGAGCTTGTTTTAATCTATATAAAGCCTTGATCAATTTGTAGACTTTATGTTCTTGTTCTTCAATTTCAAAACCTAGCGGTTGTGCCATATACACTTCCTCCTGTAAATCCCCATTGAGAAAAGCACTTTTCACATCCATTTGATGAACTTTCCATCCTTTCTGAGCGGCCAATGCAAGTGTTAATCAAATGGTGTTCCATTTAGCTGTAGGAGCAAACGTTTCCTCATAATCAATGCCTTCCTATTGCGCAAAACCTTTTGTGACTAGTCGTGCTTTATACTTTTCAAGTTCTCCCTTTTGATTATACTTAATTTTGTAAACCCATTTGCATCCTATGGGTTTAAAATTTGATGGACAATCAACAAGTTTCCAGTTGTTGTTATCAATTACTGCTTGATATTCTTCAACCATAGCCTGTTGCCATTCTTTATGTTTTTTAGCTTCTTTATACGTGGAAGGTTCGCTAAAATCATTTGCTAACAAGGAAAAATTGCCTTCACTTTTATGTTCCCTTTTGGTGCCCATTTTATTCTGCTCATTAGGCTTTACATCTTTCAAAATTTGAACTGCCCATTTCAATAGTTTGTGCTCACTTGTTTGCGATTCTGAAAAGTCTCCATCATTGTAAAGAGGATTAATATAAACTGATGTTCTTTGTTCAGGTGAAGAGTCTAGAGAATTGCTGTCAGAAGAACTGCTGCTGCTTGGAGATGTGGATGAACTACTAGAAGACCCAGATGATGTTGTTGAAGTAGATGGACTAGATGACTCATCTTTAGAGGATGGAAAATCAAGTTCATAGAAATTTGGTGAAGTTGGTTGACTTTGCATTTTTCCTTTTCTTTTATTGCCCTTATTTTCTAACTTATGAAGAAGCCTTTTGATTTCTTCAGCACTCTTACTCTCTGTTTCATCAAAAATGACATCCCTACTCACAATGAATTTTCCATTGGTCAAAAGACGATACCCTTTCGTCTCATCAGAATAGCCAATCATTGTGCATTTTAAACTTCTTGATTCAAGCTTAGTTCATTTTTATTTTGGAACTAAGGCATAACATACTGATCCAAAAACTCGAAGATGTTTAACTCAAGGTTTGTAACCAAACCAAGCTTCATAAGGTGTGATTCTGTCTAAAGAAGTAGTTGGAGATCTGTTTCTTAAGTAGACAGTTGTATGTATTGCTTCTGCCCAATATGTTGGACTTAACCTTTTGAAAGTTAACATGGATCTCACCATTCCTAACAAGGTGCAATTTATTCTTTCGACTACTCCATTTTGTTGTGGAGTGTAAACATTTGTAAGATGTCGTCTTATGCCATTTTCACTGCAATAAGTTTTGAATTCATTTGAAGTCAACTCTCCCCCATTATCTATCGTGAGAGTACCTATCTTTTCTTTGACCTCATTTTCAACAAATTGGCGAAAAATTTTGAACTTCTCAAATGCTTCTGACTTGTTCTTCAAGAAGTAAATCCAAGTCATTCTGCTGAAATAATCAATGAATACTAAGAAATATTTGCAACCACCAAAGGAAGTTTGTAGCGGTCCATAAACATCACTGTGAACTAGCTATAGCCGCTTGTTTGCACGCCATGAACTTGTTGGAAAACTTTCTCGTCTTTTTTTTCCATAAATGCAAGCTTCACATTTTTCATTTTCCCTTTTGAAAGTGGGAAGTCCTTTAACCATCCCTTGTTTCTGCAATTGAGAAAGACTCTCAAAATTTAAATGTCCATATCTTACATACCATAGTCTTACAGGTGAAATACCTGTAGTCACTGCCCCCGCAAAATCATAATGCCTTGGAATAACTGTCCCTTTCATCCATAATAGTTTTCCTTCTTCATAACCTGTCATGACATTTTTCAAGCTCTGTTTGACTGAATTAATCTTGACTAAACCATCTTCCATAATCACCTGATGTCCTTCTTGTCGAATCGTGACGAAAGAGAGCAATTTTTTCTTAAAAGTTGGTACATACCATACATTGGAAATCATTTTTTCTCCAATGCCAAGGAGAAAAACTCTAACTGCTCATTTTCCATAAGGAGTATGTTTTATATCATCAACAAGAAAAATGGAATTAAGTTGGCAATCTTGAAAATTCCAAAAACAATCACGTCGACAATTCATGTGCTGAGTTGCCCCTGAATCCAAGATCGAGGCATCTTCATAATCACTTCTAAGATGAGAAGAAAATTGTGATGCTGGGGAGGAAGTAAAAACATATTCTGAGATATCATCATCTTGATCATTTGCAAATTGCGCTGAGTGCTGCTGAAACTTGGGAATTTTATTAAGAGATGTTCGACAATCTTCAACATAATGTCCAATTTTGTTACATCTTTGACACACAATTTGACTTAAGTCTCTTCCTCTTCCTAAAGATTGTCCTTTGCCTCTACTTTGACTTCTATTTTGAGATATTCCTCTACCTTGATTATTATTTCCTTGTCCTTGAAAATTGCCTCTTCCTTGGTTGTTTCCTCTACCTTGAAAATTACTCCTTCCTAAACTGTTGCCTCTATTAAAGTTATTTCCTCTGCTTTGGCTTCTACCTTGACTTTGTACATTAAGTGTTGCTTGATTAAAGTTGTTTCCTCTACCTCTGCCTCGAGAACTGTCTGCTGATGATTTACTAGCGCTGATCTCTGTGAAAAAAGCAACTTCACCAACTTTCTTCTTCTACCCAAAGGTTTTATCATGTTGGGTCAACATTTTGTAGAGCTCATCAAACTTTAGTTTCTCTAATTTCCCATTTAATTGTAGAGTCTCCAAAAAATGAGTGTAGGAAGAAGGAAGTCCAACAATTACAACTGTGACCATAAAGCTATCATCTACTGCTGGGAAACTAGCATTAATGATTTCCTGCTTAATATTCTTAAGTCTTGAGATATATCCAAGAACATCACCTCCTTCAGTCAATTTTTGTTACAACAATTTTAATTGTAGATCAACTTTCTTTGATTCAGGCTGAGTGTCAAAGAGGTCTTTAAAATTTTTCAAAGTAGACCATGCATTTGTAGCATTTTCTATATGGACATACATTTCATCATTGACAGAAGATTTAATAAGAGCTAAGGCTTTGGCATTCTTAACTTCCCATTTTGCTAGTTCAGCTGCATCTGTGGGTTTATTTGGCTTAATATCTCCGTCACATATACCCTGCCGTAATTCATTGTAACTGAGAGTGCTTTCTATGAGACGGTGCCACGTTTTACAGGATTTTGTACCTTCAAGTTTGTCAGAATTAGAGAACAATTAATTAACTTGGACATTGTAGTGTTGAAGCTTTGCACCAAGAATCAGAACAAAAATGTCAAGATGGGCAACATAACATGCAACACACCATGCAAAAAAACGATCTATCGGGGCTTGGCCTTGACCCTCATATAGTTGTTGAAGTAGGAGAATAATGACTGAACTTTACACTTGGCTCTAGTCAATCTCTCAAAAATTACAAGGTAACTTTCAAAATTTGATTTTTACAACTATACTATTGCAGGACTTGGTCAAAAAAGTTAACCCCCATCAAAGTAAAATTACTTTGAGCTACACTTATCCCTTCAAAAAATTACAATTGAAATCCCGTTATTACTCCAAAAATTTACAAATCACCTTATTACTCCATAAACAATAAATTCCCAAAATTAAAAAATCACCAGATCTCTCCAAAATACAATATGCCTTATATTACAAAAAAAACTTTATGATCCAAGCTGCCAGGCTTCACTCTGGCTTTACGCTGACAGGATTCACTCTGGCTTCACGCTGATAGGCTTCACTCTAGGTTTACACTGACAGGCTAATAGGCTTCACTCTGGCTTTACACTGACAAGCTTCACTTTCGCTGGTTGTTGTGCTGGCTGGCGGGCTTCCAATTCATTTGAGCTGCTCAGCGATAACAACAATGGCAATTTTTACCATCTAATTTTGACCCATTATGTCTGATGAGATCTTCATAAAAGGAAAGTGATAAAAAAACTAGTTATAACCTCAGTAGATTCAAAATGCAGCGACAACGAGGCCTATCGTTTTGTAAAAGCGGCTACCCTCTACATGTCATGTTGTCTTCCCCGACATAACATTATTTGCAGTTCTTCTGCAAGTGTTTCATAGTGATTGTGCCTTTCAGGTTCCTAGTCAAGAAGTAAATTATATAATTGTACAAAGAACTCTCGAAGATCTATATTTAATGCATCAAGATTGCTTCGAACAATTTTGAATGCCACAATGTAGCATCTTAGGCGTTCAGGAACTATCAAGGAATCATTTTGAGTGATTAAAGTATCCAAATGCTCCGAAGGAAGTCCGGAGTTTGAAATTGTGGAACACGATCGAAACTAAAGCAGAAACCGAAACAGAAAAATGAAAAATACAACCCGTAAAACCCTTCTAGAATTTGGACATATAAAATCTTGAAGTATGCCCAGCTTCGCAGCTCCAGATCTTTTGGAATTTTTCTCTGTTCTATGCGCTCACTCACCAACATTGAATTTACAAACAAACCACAAGAGTTAAAATTACCACATAATTTTTGAAACAATGTTTGAAATGGGAATTAAACTGTATGATCTGCAGCAATGATTAGTTTTCTACAGAATCCATCACATGTTCAGGAGCTTCATTTTGATAAGCAATATAATTTCCAGATGCTGAGTGATTGGTACCAGATTGGACCGAACGAGATAGATGCACTATACTAATATGCTAAGTTTCAGTTTGAATGCAGAAACTACTCAGGGGTAACAGACTTTTTATACCAATATCGCACTTTTATACAAACAGTGAAAGGAGTTTGAGTGCCTTGTGGGTTAAGCTAGCAGCAGAGATTCCGATGCAAAATTGGGATATTGCTCTGGAAGAGCTTGATCGATTGAAAGAAATTATTGATTCTAAAGATTTTGCATAATAATAGAAAATCAAGGCACACATTTTTTTTTTTATAATAATACAACAATTGATTTTCAGATTAAAAAAATCTAAAATCAATAAAATAATAAACTTTCTTTTCTTTTGAACAAAAACTGGACAATTCTCATACCAATCATTCGCTGAAAAATTCAATGGAGTTTTCCAAAAACTTGTAGAGTTGAAATCTCCTCCTCACATCAACTGCAACATTACTGGAGCTCTAATTCCACAATGAAGGCAGAAGTGTCCTCAGACACGTAATTTTATTAATCAAATAAATAAATAAATAAAATAAAATAAAATAAAATAAAATTACATATTTGATTTTGCAGGAGTTTACACCCAAACAACCAAACACTCTTGCAATGAGCTATTTATAAGCTCAACGTCCTAACTACCTCTAATTATGGATCACTTATTAAATAACAAGTGTCCATTTACAATAAATGTTATTCAAAACAACTAGCTAACTAATCTCCTAAAATAGAGCCTAAGATACGACACATCTGGAGAGTCATATCTTGTTACAACAATATACTAATCCTAAATGTCTCCATTAAATATTTAAACATTCTAGAATAATAATTATTAATTTAATATCTTAAATTAATAATTATTTTATTCCAACTTTATAACCTATGATAATATTTTATTTTTGGATCATCTAACAAGGACCATTTTAAAGACGAATTCCTTTTGCACAAGGACATGCAAATAAATTAGTGTGGGGGAGATTTTGGGCCCCCATTTTGTCACCTTTTTCAATGCCTCATTTGACCTTTTACCCTCATATCCTATGCTCATGTAATTATAAATTTCTACCCCTTTAAAGCCAAAACCTTTTGACAAGCATATAGAGGTAAACTTTTATTTTTTTCATTATTTCCTAATTCTCTAATGAATTAAATGAATTTTAAGGTAATTTTGCTAATGAAGGACTGTTTAGCCTAGTTCTTGTACAAACACTTCACTTTCAGTACTCGATTGTTGTTTAACATATTTTCATCCTTCATTTGGCCACATCGGTTTTGAAGTCAAAGGTGTCAAAATAATTTTATATTTATCATATTGCACCTAAGTTGCATGAGTGAAGCTCTAGCTTTAAAACAACATTATAGTTCAAATTTTCTAGATAGTTAAATTCAAACATGATTTCTAAGGCGATGGGGGAATATGAAAATTATGCAACATAGGTTTTGTTCCTAGTATGGAAAATTGGGTTCTCCCGAGGTAGTTTTCTAAAATTTAGCATGGTTTGAGAGATATGCTTAATTCTTTAACACCAATCTACCAAAAATGCACAATTTCGCCCAAATTGAAAACTAGTGCTCATATTTGAAGAAAAAAACAAAATCAATTGTTGAGACAAAAAAGGGGAAAGGAATCTCAACCACCTTGAATTATAGAGATTGTTTGTTGTATCTTATTTGTATTTTTGGGAGAAAATGACCCAATTTATCTTGGGTGTTATCATTTCTAATTTGTTTCCATCTCAAAGTGAAAGAAATATGAGATTGCGGGATTGGTTTTGATCCACCACAATACTCATCTTGTACAAATAATTAGGCATAGAATATAGCTAGGGATGTTGAAGATAACTTTTGTAATATGCTTGGGAATGGTAGTTGGTTAGGAGATTCGTAGTGACAACCAACTTGTGTGTTACCCTCTTGTAAACAAAGTTGATTTCCCATCAATGAATGTTTCTTGCGCTTAAGCTTTGGTGCATCATTTCGGCCTATTCGGATCGTTATTCACATCATTAGTCAGGTTGGTAAGGGTCCCTCAATCCTTGGCAACATTTTGCTTCTTTGTTTTGTTTGCATAGTTTAGATTTAATGCCTTTACATTCTCTATGTTTTAATGCCTTGCCTTTTAACATTTGGTTTTGAGAAATTAACCACTAGAAATAGAATCCTTTGTTCCTTTAAATCCAACCTGCTATTGTATGCATGAACACTGTCTTATAGAGTGAAATGTTGCAATCCAATGTTGTGTCAGGGGATTTAAGACAAGGAATAGTAGGCGATCTTTAGTTTCAATGTGTTTCTAATACTAATTTCTAACATTAGACTAGGATTGATTAGGGCTTTAATCTTGCATTCCTTGTGCTTACATATCTAAGTTTACGAGACTAGTTCAATAATTTAATGTTGGAAATATAATCATATAATTTGTTGAACAAACATTTTCACTATAACGTTTTCTGTGATACCTCAAAATTTTAAATTTTCAAAGATTTGAAGAGACATTTTGCTAGGCCCTACCATTTGTTATCCTTTTGGTACCCTATTCTACTATTTCCACTACAACCTACCATATTTTACCCTTTTTCACACCTAGAAACCACTCTATAATTGGATAAACAATGCTATTTTATAATGGAGGTAAGAATCACAATAAATATTGTTTTTACATATCTTTGGCTAGTCTAAGTCGATGATTAAATGGGTTTATATTTCTTAGCTCCTTGTTGACTAATTTATTGATAGGATTCTTAAAAATAAGGATGGAAGCTTGCATACATTGAAAGGTCATAAGTGACCTGGCATCCAGCATCCAAATCAAGAAACATATCGGACAACCATTCAGTACTTAGTTCCTTACTCTATTTGGATTCTACTCTAGGTTTGGTACAAGCCAACCGTCGACATCCCAAATATTTCTTCTTTTGTTCATGAGCGTGGTGTTAACTTTCTTAGCCTAAAGATAGTGTCACAGATGGAGCAACACATATATGATATGGATGAATGATCTTTGGAATTTGGCTTATCATAAGTAAGCCCAGATCACCCATGTATTTACTTTTGTAAGTCATTTCATTGTAATTATATTTAGGTCGTAAACTCTTTAAGAAGGCCTAGCATTAGTATGAGAGGTTACAGAAAATAAACCAGTAATCAGGAGATTGTGACTAAAGTACCATATAACTCTATTTATTTTAATTTTGGAACGCTTGGAATTATGTTTGATTAAAGAATTTAATATATAATCAATTTCGACTTTCATATTCATGGATTCATGTCCTTTTAATCTGTGAGTTATTGAGTTATATTAGCTTGTCTTAGGGCATGGAAATGACCCACCATAGACCTTAGCCAAGTTATCTATCAATCTTGGTTAGGTAGAAAGTGTGTTTTCAAATTCACTTTGGCAATATTGTACTTAAAGTCGTTGCTTATTTCCTTTAGTGATTTTCATAATTTCTGTACTTAAGACTATAATTGAGTTACATTTGAAATCTCTCATATATTTGAATGATGTGATAGTTGTTAGATTCTTGTTTTGAATTGTGTGAGTTCGTAAATCCTTTCCACAAGAGTTATTTGCATTCATAAGTTTCTTTTTGTTGATCTCAAATATTGATAGGTTTGAAAAGTAGGTTCCATCTTAGGATGGATTTCCGAGGAATGAGTTTCCCATAGTCTTAAAATAAATCCTCTGATCTAAATGAAACAATTTGATTGTATGTGGATCTATAATCCTTGATAAGAAATTTTTGTATTTGATTCTCAACGTGTTTGAATATTTGTGAAGATTAAGTAGAAACAATGTGTCATTTACTCCATTTCTTAGCCTATTTCAAATAAGATTTGTTGCATTAGGAAGCTGTGTGTTTTTCATTTAATTGCTCAATTAATTTTGAATGGATTTATTGAAATAGGAATCTTGGTGAATGATTTTGAAGTTTAATAGCATTTCTGGGTTTACTTTCGATTTCTAGCTTGACCCTGGGGTTAGTTTTTTGGCACCAATCAAAATCTATGGATTTGTGGCACCAATGTTGATCTACAACGGAAACCATTAGAATTTAGTTGAAATTATTAAAGTTGGCTTATATTAGGCTTTAAGATCATATGCGGAGACTTCTATTTTACTTTTCCAATACAGTCACAATCGCTCACTATTTTCATGACTTGATGATAAAATTCAGAGATCTTGTATGTAATTCAATACTTATCATAGACTGAAAGTTTAAGGTACGAAATAAATTTTTGTATTTGAGAATGTGAATATTAAGTCAAGGAAATGTTAAGTGGTACCAACTTTGGCTCAACAACATTAATATTGATGGAGGTATCAAAATTACACGTTTTTAGTTTATTCATGATTAAAGTAGCAACCTTCTTGTAATGGACTCAATCAATGGTAAAGACACTGAGTTGATGATCAAGGTGTGATATCCTTTATCATTTTTTTTAAGGCCTGGACATAATTACACAGTTAATCAAGGTATGAATTATTTTTCAATTATTTAGATTAATACATAGAATGTGAATAATAGGACTTAATTGTTGATATGCCTCCATTTATTTAAATTACGTGCATGTCCCTTCCATATAATATTAAAATCTAGTTGGTGTCAAACTATCTTATCTAATAAATTTTTTCACTCATTCATTTTCAGTATGATACATTTCTCTAGTACATATTCCATCATTTCAAGCGGTCGGTCTATAACATAATTAAAAAGAAAACATAGTCTCTCTTTCAAACGAACCCGGGCCTATTTGAAATCCCGAAAAGCAAGGAATAACCTATCTTGAAAGTCTTGCTAAATTCAGTCGTTAATTAACCTATGAATCTCTACATCCCCTCCTTGGCCTTTGACATTGCTTCATCGTCGGCATGGGGGCTGACAGGCATGAACCTACCTCTTCCCAATTCCAACTTAGCCCTGAATATGCACCCTGCAAGAGTCAAATTGAGGAAAAAGTGTGGATAGACTTCCTCAAAAAATTTTAGGGATAAAATGACAAGGTTTCCATGGCATTTGTGTAGATCTTCAACGGGAAAGTAGTAGAGGTCAGGAATTTGCAGATTAAGGTCACAAAAAAATTAATAAGTAAGGCAACTGTGTTGCCTTGACTAGTAAAAGATATTGCAAAGGAGGAACACTTGAATGGGATGACTGTGCTAAATTTCTTAAGCCTGCATACAAAACTATCAACTGGTCGAAAGGGTTTTGAGGAGCTATATAGAAGAGGAGTGGTGGCCACTTATTACTACATTTCATAGGTTCATCACCTATGAGGGAAGGTATGAAATTGTCTTTATCTACCACATTAGGATTCTTCTACATTTCACGGATGGGTGAGAGGTAAATTCTCCATTTTTCCTTCATCAAAGTTTGTACAAAGTTGCATGAGGCATTCAATCTACTGCTAAAAATGTTGAAAAAAGTCTATGTCATCATATTTTTAAAAAAATGTTGGTTGTTTATGAACTAGGTCGATGAAAAAATACATGGGAGGAATTTTTGACTTAGAATTTTCCTAGGGAGGAAAATCAAATCGAAGTCTCATAGCAGATTATTAGCCCCCATTCTAAAAATCTAGAACAAGAGATTGAGGCCCCTCCTAACTCTATTTCCAAACAAGATAAGGGCTCTGATAGAACCCCTGTATCAACAAAAGCAGAGGGAAGCTCGGTGAATCCCTTGGATAATCCTGTATTTAAAAACTCTAGTTCTTCTATAAAGAAAGGATCCCTAGCCTCAAAGGGAAAGAAACATAAAGAAGATAGTGAAGAGAAAAAGGAACTTGTGACTAAAGATGTAACAGTAAAAAAACTTGAGCAGATTAAGCAAAAGAAACCTTAGGTGGAGATCATGAAGCCGGTTGCCTTGCCAACAAAAGAATGACTTGAAAATGCCAAAATGACCCTTAAGAAAGGGAAGAGGAAGCTCTTCCAAGGAAAGGAGGAAGTGACACCAGCACCGACTCCACCACTGCAAGAAACCCCAAAAGCCTCTGAAAAGTTGGCCGCACCACAAGGTCGAAGGCATACTAGGAGTATGACTCGACAAAAATATGTACCTTTGGGTACTCAAACCCTTGATCCCTTCCCCATTTTGTCTTCCCTCTCGAGCATTTGAAGAAACAAAGAAAGTGGAAAACATTTCGACTGAGGAGGAAGGGTTAGTTGACAATTTCCAAGATATTGTATATGATTCTCCACATCATGACCGATATGAGATCGAACCAGTAATGGGGAAAGAAGGAGCTAAAACTATGGTAAACCAATCACATAAAATATCAACTAAGAAAGGGAGTAGTTCGTGGTAGTAAACCATGGCTACTGAGAAAACCTCTATTAGTGAGGAAGAAGACTTGCAACTACAAGTAAACAAGTTGCAGAAGAAAAGTATGAAACTCAGAGAGAGGTTTCATACATACAGAAAATTATTTCATCATGTTTAGAAGGAAAATGAGATGTATTGAAACTAGAATCTCACTTGGGTATCCAAGAACAATGCACTAATCCTAAAAATAAATGACTTCTTAGTTGGAAGGTGAGACAACTAAATCCCATCAAAAGACTTAGTTTTCATGAGCGAGCCTGAAGTTTTAGGCGATAGTCAATGTAGAAAACCATGGTTTGGAAGTATTAGTTAGCACAACAGAAATTTAAAAATAGGGGTGGCCCAATTTTGATGACTGGTAAATTTTGAAGAGGAAAGTTGCATGAGGGCATGCATTCCCTCTAGCATGGGGGGATGTTGGGCCCTAATTTAGTTATCCTTTTTGTACCCTATTCTACTATTTCCACTACAACCTACCATATTTTACCATTTTTTACACCTAGAAACCACTCTATAATTGGATAAACTGTGTTATTTTATAATAGCAGTAAGAATCATAACAAAGATTGTTTTTACAAATCTTTGGTTAGTCTAAATAGATGATTTAACGAGCTTATATTTCTTGACTCACTGTTCACTGATTTAGTGATAAGTTTCTTAAACATAAGGATGGTAGCTTGCATACATTAACAGGTCATCAGTGACCTAGCATCCAACATTCGGCTCAAGAAATAGTTCATACAGCCATTCTGTAATTATTTCCATACTCTATTCGGTACTCTACTCCATATTTGGTACCATTCAACCGTCAGCATCTCGAAGATAACTTCTTTTGTTCATGAGCAGGTTGTTAACCTCCTCAGACTAAAGATAGTGTCACAAATGGAACCACACATATATGATATGGATGAGTGATCTTTGGAATTTTGTTGAGCTCAATTAAGCTTAGATCACCTATGTATTTACTTTTCTAAGTCATTTTGTTGTGATTATCTTCAGGCCGTAAACTCTTTAAGAAGGAATAACATTAGTATGAGAGGTTACATGGAATAAATCAGTGATCAGGAGGTTGTGACTGAAGCACCATATAAATTTGTTTTATTTTATGTTTGGAACACTTGGACTTAAGTTTGATTGAATACTTTAATGTATAATTGATTTCATCTTTCTTATTTATGGATTGATGTCCTTTTAATCCGTGAGTTATTGAGTTAGATTAGCTTGTCTTAGGTCATGGCAAGGCCCCACCACAGACCTCAACCAAGTTATGTATCAATCTTGGTTAGATAGAAAGTGTGTTTTCGAATTCTCTTTGGCAATATTGTACTTAAATTCATTGCTTATTTTCTTTAGTGATTTTCAGAATTTCTAGACTTAAGAATGTAATTGAGTTACATTTGAAATCTCTCGTAGATTTGAATGATGTGATAGTTGTCAGATGCTTGTTTTGAATTGTGTGAGTTCGTAAATCATTTCCACAAGAATTATTTGCATTCATAGGTTTCTTTTTTCTGGTCTCAAATATTGATAAGTTTGAAAAGTAGGTTCTAGCTTAGGACAGATTTTTGAGGAATGAGTTTCCCACAGTCTTAGAATAAATCCTCTGATCTAAATGAAAAAGTTTGATTTTTTGTGGATCTATAATCCTCCATAAAAATATTTTTAGCTGATGCTCATTGCATTTGATTTTTTGTGAAGATTAAGTAGAAATAGTGTTCCATCCATTTGATTAAGAAACAATTTTCCATTTACTCCATCTCTTAGCCAATTTCAAATAAGGTTTGTTGCATTAGGAAGCTATTTGTTTTTCGTTTAATTTCTCAGTTAATTTTGAATGGATTTATCGAAATAGGAAGCTATGTGAATGATTTTGAAGTTTAATAACATTGCTAGGTTTACTTTTCAATTTCTAGCTTGACCCTAGGGTTGGTTTTGTGAATTTTTTTTGAGCAGTTGTTAAATTGGATTGTGAGAATGGTTTATGATAATTGTTGAGTTTATTTTTTAATGAATCTTTAATTAGTTGCATAGATAATAAAAATAAATTAGTAATTTGAATTTTGTGTGTGTGAAATTGATAAGTATAATAGGTTTCTTCACTTTGGAAAACTTTAGTGTAATGATTTTAAATTAGGAACAAAATTTGGCTATTTAGTACTTAAATTCATATTAAGCAAGCATAGGAAAATCAATTTAGATCTGAACTGTAATGCCTTGCAACTCGAAGCTTACGAAATTTGGTTTGACAATTCTAAATTTAGGGAATTAAACAACATATAAAGACCCTAACACATATTCAAAACCATATTTGAAGAATTGGAACCGTGTAAAACTATACAAGTTTTCTCTTGGGAAGAGCCCAAAAATCAACAAGGCTTGGGAAAGTTACCATAACTTTCACTTAGGCAAACCAAATTTTTTTTACACCTATGGAATTGCAGAGAAGAAATATTGGAGTATTATAGATCAAAATTTCATATTCAAAAGGGCTCAAATCCCATAGATATATAAAGAAAAAGGTCAATCATTCAATTATTCTCCAAATTAAGGTTTTAAGGTGTGCAATTTACAAGTGACATAACTTTTGATTAGAATATCGATTTTACTTTGGTTAATTGGAAATTGTGATAAAGAGGATTATTATTATTATTTTCCCATGTGCCTCAAAAGAATGATCCAAAATATACAGCACAAATTAAACCTCTTGAAGGCTCAACCATGACTTATGAATAAATAGACGATGTCAATTACTAGGTAGCCAAGTTGGAAAGTTAGTTTTCACAACTGCAAGAATTGGTTAAAATGGATATCAATTAAAAAAAATCAGCAAAATAAGGACGAAATGGATAAAAGGATTAAAAAAGGAGCTCAATATTATAGAATCCATAAATGGGAGGTTCCTTAAAAATGATAATGTGTCTAAAGGAACTTATGAAATTAAAGGGAATATTCATGTTGAGAAACTTGTCAATAATAAGAATTTTCTAGGTGGATTTGACTCTAATTGCGGAGCTACACATGGAAAGTTTCCTAAAGGAGTGAAGCTTCCTAAGTTTGAAATAAATAATTTTGATGAAACATAGGTATTTACCTATGTACACCAAATAGAGGGTATTTTGAATTGCATAATATTATGGATGACATGTGAATGATTCACATATCAATTTTTAACTTTAAGATAAAAACTTATCAATGGTATCAATGGGTAGTTAAAAGGAAGCCCCATTATTATCATTATACTTTGGGTTTATTTACAAGAAACTTAGAAGCACAAAATGGAAAAGCTTGAGAATAAGGTTATTTTAGTCAATTGACAATAATTAAGCAGTTTCATGATATTGAAGACTATAATTCAAAATTTCAAGTTTTTGACACAAGGGTGGATAACATAAGTAATGAAAATTTATTTGAATCTTACATGGGTGGATTAAAAGAATACATTAAACATTATCTTTTCCTAAACTTACACCAAATTTTTTTATAGAAGCTACGCAATTTTCTTTTCATATTCAAGCCAAGAATATGGCTATACACAAGTCTACCATGGGAGCATACACATGAAGCAAATGTCATTTCGGGTTTGATAAGGCAATCCTACCTCAACCTACTAAAATATCATAGAAGGAAATGGAGGAAAAAAGAGCAAAAGAAATATGTTTTGGTTGTAACATCAAATGGTAAGTAATGATGAAGAGGAAATGGGGGCATTAGTAAATAAATATGTGAGGAAGAACTTGAAAACTTAAACATAGTAGGAAATATATATAGAAATTGTGCCCAACATTGATTGAGATAGGTGTGAGACATATGTTAATGCATTGGTAGGTTTGTTATCTCTTCAAAGCCTAAATTGTTTTGGTTACATTAAAAATAAAAGGGTCATAGTACTTCTTAACTCAGGTGGTACGTGTCACTTCATTGATAAAATATTCCTTAATTATTTTGTATATCCAATGACAAATTTTCAAGTTTTAGTGGCCAATGGAGGGAGTATTTACGTGTGGTAAAATTCCACAACATTAAAATGAGTATGGGAGAATATAATATGGAAAAGATCAATCTATGCCATTTCAATTGTACACCTAGATATTGTTCTCACAATTCATTAGTTGAGAACATTGAGAAGAATCTATACAAACTATAATGAATTATTCATGATATTTTAATTGGAAGAATATCAATTTGACCTTAAAGGGTTAAATTATATACCTTTTCAAGTCATCAATTCTCATATAATGGAAAATCTCCTACAAAGGGGCAGTAATGAAATTGTGATTAAACTGGCTTCTACGGAAGAAAAGTATAGAGATGGAAATACTCCCGAGCAATTGAAAGGCACCTTGGAAAAGCACTATAGGGTCTTAATTTTTTTCTCAAAGTTCTACCTCCATTTAGAGATCATGAACATCAAATTGAATTAATACCTAGAACCACTCCTCCTAATTCCGTGTTTGTGGTTGTCGATAGACTCATAAAATATGCACATTTTTGTGGAATTCAAATTACATAAATAGCAATCCAAGTAGTAGAAGTGTTCACGAAAGAAATTCATAGATTTCATGGTATTACTAAGGTAATAGTAAGTGATAGAGATCCAAAATTCATAGGTAATGTTTGGAAAGAATTATGGAAGATGTCTAGAACAATACTGGCAATGGGTTTAGTATATCATACATAAACAAATGGTCAAACATAAATAGTAAAAAAAATCTTTAGAGGGATATCCATGATGTTATTATTCATATAAGCAATATTAATGGACTTGAAGTGGCTTCCTTTGGCATAATGGTGGTCTAATACTACCTCTCATACATATACTAAAATGACACCATTTGAGGTTTTATGGATATTTGGTTCCTAGTATCTCATATTTCTACAAGATAAGTCCAAAGTAAAAGAAATGGAGTCACATAGGGAGAATACTAAATAAATTTTGACAATTCTTAAGGAAAAACTTCAAATGACAGAAAACATGATGAAGCAACAAGTAGACCAAAACTAAAACCTATAAGGGTTCTATAAGTTTTATTTGCACTAGTATAGTCTGTCCCACAACCTTTTTTAGGAATGATACATGGAACCCAACATCAAAGTGAAATAAAACTTATAGAATTAGATGAAGAAGGGAAGTTGATTCTTGAACTAGAAAAAGTTATAGTTCCATGTTTTGTATTTATTTGAAATAGAAAAATTATGGAGTACTTAATCAAGTAAAAGCACATGCCTCTAGAAGAAAAATATTTTGGAAAATGAGCAATTCATGAAGAAACACTCTCAACTACAAGATTTTTGGGAAAAACTTTGTTAAAATAGAGGGGAAATGTTATGGACCTTGGGCCCTATATTAAGAACCTTATAAGAATTCATCATTAGTTTAATTGTTATATTATGAGATCAAATAAAACATTTCATGGTCTCATTTTATTATAATTGCATCCCTTGTCTCCCACACATACACACACACTAAGGAGACCTACTCTTAGGATAATCAAATTGTTGGGTTGTGTTATATTCTTTCCACGACTAGCCCACGTAGTTAACTAGGGGGATTACAGGGGGGTGGAGCCCCTCTTCGTTGCGCCGATTGTGTAGTGGGGGGGTCACAAGGGGTTTGAGACATACCTATAACCCCACTTTATGGGGTTTGGGGCAGCACCCCTAAAAATTTTGGTTTTGGACCCTATGTTAGGATGGGCGGACCCACCTATGGTTTTGTGCATGATTTTCGCACATGTTTTTGGACGCGATGGTTTTTGGTCCATGGTATTGGATGCTTCGGCATGTATAAATATGTATTATAACATTGAAAGGAACATAATGAAAAATCAAGCTGGTAGCCCCGATGCGAATCCAAGGGAAAATCTCTGTGTATATGTATTTTATGTGTTATGCTCTCGCATTGTTTATTTTCTATGTTTCTGAATTTGTATCAGGCAATTCTGTACGGGGTTAAAACCTTCATTTGGTATCAGAGCAGTTTTGGCTTCAAAGGGGACGCCTTTGTTCTGAGGTGTTTCACTCGGGCTTGTGGTGGAGATATGCGAGATCGATTCTGGTGTGAAAGAAGAATGGCGAGCAGTGGAAAGATAGAGATCGAGAAATTTAATGGTCAGAGTTTTGAGTTGTGGAAAATCAAGATGGAGGATCTGTTGGTGTATAAAGATCATTGGATCGTGGTAGATCCGGGTACTAAACTGACGAGAGTGTCCGATGAAGAATGGAAGAAGTTGGATCGGAAGGCAAAGAGCACAATACAATTGTGTGTCTTAGATTCAGTATTTTTGAATGTATTAGGGGAAGCTATGACGAAGGCTTTGTGGGACAAGTTAGGGACTTTGTACCAATCTAAGTCTCTAGTGAATAAACTATTCTGGTGGAAAAAGCTGCATAACCTGAGGATGAAAGATGGAGACTCAGTGACAAAGCATCTGAATGCATTTAATACTGTGGTAAGTCAGTTAGCATCTGTTGATATTAAAATTTCAGATGAATATAAGTGCATCAGTTTGTTGTGTTGTCTACCAGATTCGTGGGATAGTCTGGTTATTGCTATAGGTAGCAATGCAACTGCCTTGTAGTTTGATGATATAGTCTCATCCTTGCTGACAGAGGAGATGAGACGGAAAAATATGGAGAGCTAGAATGGTGATACCTTGTCTGTATGAGGATGGTCCTAGAATAGAAACAAAAATAAGTCATCGAGTGGGAGATATAAATCTAGAGGGAGATCTAAATCTCCAGGAAAA